>JAPFFP010000099.1:295219-308799 GCA_026153255.1 Solanum medicagineum
ACATGTTTGTATTATGCTATGAGCTTTGACTCTCTCTTGACTCTTGATGTTTATGATATGAAAATTGTCCCTTAGCCTCGTTTGTCCCTACTTACTATATCTTATTGTATTGTATTGCTTCCGCGACCAAGGATGTGTAATGATATGTTAAGAGGCTTCCTTATGGTCCCTTCGGGGTTCCCATGTGCCTTGTCACACCTAGGCCCTAGGCTTGTGTTGTAACAAACTTGGTATCAGAGCTCAAGGTTGTTAGATCCTCGGCGTCCAAATCACCACGTCAATTAGAGTCTTATTCATGGTTGTGTTGTGTGCCACAACTATGAGTAAGAGGCATCTTATGAAATGTTTCCCTTCTTCATGTTCTAAGTCGTGCTATAGAGTTGAAAGAAGGATTACTCCCCTCCCCCATAACGATTGTTCTTTGCTATGCTGGATCATGCCTAACACAAGAGAAAGAAGAGTCCGCACTCCCAAGGAATAACTGGCTCATGGTGAGCTCCGGGATGCTCTCACTTTGCTTACACAAGTTGTGGCTAATCAAGCCAATCAAGGGGTCCAAGCCCCTCATGCTCCTATACTGGCATCTTGGGTGAGAGACTTCATGAGGATGAATCCCTCGGAATTCTATGGGTCAAAAGTGGATGAGGACCCTCAATAGTCTATTAATGAGGTCTACAAGGGTTTGGCTGTTATGGGTGAGATCGGAAGAGATGGCGGAGTGGCGTCTTACCAAATCAAGGTGGTGACACAAATATGGTTTAACCAATGGAAGGAGGAGAAGGGAATCAACAATGTGGTGCTATGGAAGGAATTCAAAGTGGAATTTCTTTATCGGTTCTTCCCGCTTGAGCTTAGGGAAGCCAAATTGGTGGAATTTATGAATTTGAAACAAGGGTCTTTGAGTGTGAGGGTGTATGCGCTTAAGTTTAATCAACTCTCTAAATATGCTCCCCACTTGGTGGCCGATCCAAGGTCTAGAACGAATAAATTGGTGATGGGCATTTTCAACTTGGTGAGTGCGAAATATCTATCCGCCATGTTGATTATTGATATGGATTTGTCCCATTTGATGACCTATGCCGAGCAAATGGAAGGGGAGAATTTGAGAAAAAGGAGGGGTAATGAGGCCAAAAGGGCTCGCTTTGAAGGTAGTTTTCAAAGTCGAAAGGGTGGCCGGTTCCAATAAGGCCAAGGGTCTTCTCATGCATCTAACAGGGGGTTTACCAATGACTTTCCAAGGGGTTGGGGGCGTGGTCCCTAATGGTATGTGTCCAAAATATGGTAAGGGCTATAGGGGCCCATGATTGAGAGACATTAATGCATGTTATGGGTGTGGAGAAGTTGGTTCACAAAAAAATTGAATGTCCTCATAACTGGAAAAAGGGTAAGGAGCTTTATCCACACCTTACTGCGGTTCCTTTGGGAAGGGGTTGTCAAAAAGGTGGTGCCCAAGGCACAATCAGTTTTATACTTTGCTTGGGAGGTAAGGGGTTGATGAGGTGCCTGACGTTGTTACCAGTATGTTAAAAGCTTTTGATATTTATGTGTATGCATTGATTGATCTGGGTGCCACTCTTTCTTTTATTTCCCTTTTTGTTGCCAAAAAGATTAATGTTGAGCCCGAATTTTTGTGTGAGTCATATGAGGTGTCTACTTCTATTGGTGCATCTATTATTACTAGAAAGGTCTATTGACATTGTCCCATTTGCATCTTGCATAAAATATTGCCTTGTGATCTTATTGAGTTAGATATTGTTGATTTTGATGTCTTTCTTAGGATGTATTGGTTGCATACAAACTATGCCTCTATTGATTGTAGAACTCGTAGAGTCAAATTCTTATTCCCAAATGAACCCATTCTTGAGTGGGAGAGTAATGATGTGGTGGTCAAGAGTAAGTTCATCTCTTGCATTAAAGGCCGAAAGTTGATCTCTAAGGGGTGTCTTTATCATCTTGTGAGGGTTAGGAATGTGAAGTCCAAAGTCCTTCCTATAGAGTCGGTTCCGGTGGTAAATGAGTTTCTTTATGTCTTTCCAAATGACCTTCCTGGTGTTCCTCCTAAAAGGGAGATAGATTTTGGTATAGACCTCCTCCCCGATACTCAACCTATTTTTGTTCCCCCTTATCGTATGGCGCCGGTGGAGTTAAAAGAGTTGAAGGAGCAATTGAGGGACTTGTTGGAGAAGGGTTTCATTAGGCCTAGCCAATCACCTTGGGGTGCACTGGTGTTGTTTGTGAAGAAGAAGGATGGGTCTCTTACAATGTGTATTGACTACTGGCAACTTAATAGGGTCACCATCAAGAATAAGTATCCTCTTCCAAGAATTGATGATTTGTTTGACCAATTGGAAGGGGCTAGCCACTTCTCTAAGATTGATCTTCGATCTCTTAGAATGTGTATTGACTACCGGCAACTTAATAGGGTCACCATCATGAATAGGTATCCTCTTCCAAGAATTGATGATTTGTTTGACCAATTGCAAGGGTCTAGCCACTTCTCTAAGATTGATCTTGGGTCCGGGTATCATCAAGTGAAGGTGAGAGAGCGTGACATTCCCAAGACAGACTTTCGGACTAGGTATGGCATTTTGAGTTTATTGTGATGTCATTTGGGTTGACCAATGCACCGACTATTTTCATGGATCTTGTGAATAGGGTCTTCAGGCCCTACCTTGATTCATTTGTTGTGGTCTTTATTGATGATATTTTGATCTACTCACATAGTGAGGAGGAGCATATGGGCCATTTAAGTGTAGTGCTACAAAGATTGAGGGATGAGAAGTTGTATGCCAAGTATGAGAAATGTGAATTTTGGTTGAAAGAAGTTGCCTTCCTAGGTCATGTGGTGCCCGGGGGATGGTATTAAGGTAGATCCTAAAAAGATGGATGTGATTAGAAATTGGCCTAGACCATTGACCCCGTCGAATATTAGGAGGGTCTTGCGCTTAGCGGGTTACTATGAAGGTTTACGAATGGATTCTCTTCTATTGCCTCTCTGATGAAAAAGTTGAATCAAAAGAAAGCCAAATTTCTATGGTCCGATGAGTGTGAAAAGAGTTTCCAAACATTGAAAGATAAGCTTGTGTCCACTCCTATATTGTCACTACCGGAAGGGCTAGAGGGATTCGTCGTGTATTGTGATGCTTCCCGGATTGGTTTGGGTTGTGTGTTGATGCAAAATGGGAAGTGATAGCATATGCTTCTAGACAACTCAAAGTGCATGAAAAAATTATCCTACCTATGATCTTGAGTTAGCCGCCATTGTATTTGCATTAAAGATTTGGTATCACTATTTGTATGTGGTGCATGTTGATGTGTTCACTGATCATAAGAGCCTCCAATATGTCTTCACTCAAAAAGATCTCAACTTGAGGCAAAGAAGGTGGTTAGAGCTTTTTAAGGATTATGAAATGAGTGTGCATTATCATCCCGATAAGGCTAATGTGGGAGAAAATGCTTTGAGTAGGGAGTCTATGGATAGCCTAGCTCATGTTGATGATGGTGGCATAGGGGTGGCTAGGGAGGTCCATCGGTTGGCTAGATTGGGAGTTAGGTTAGAAGAGGGTGATGATGGTGGTGGTGCTGTTGTTGATGGTTCCAAATCCTCAATGGTTGAGGAGGTGAAAACTAAACAAGATCTTGTTCCCTCATTGTTAGAATTAAAGGCATTGGTAAAAGATGGGAAGGTGGAGGTTTTCTCCCAAGGGGGAGATGGTGCCCTTAGATACCAAGGTAGGTTGTGTGTGCCTTGTGTTGATGGCTTGAAGGAAAAGATTCTTGATGAGGCTCATGGTTCTTCTTACTCTATTCACCCCGGGTCTACTAAGATGTATAGAGATTGAAGAGAGGTGTATCGGTGGGGAGGCATGAAGGGGGATATTGCCAAATTTGTATCCGGTTGCCATAGTTGCCAGCAAGTCAAAGCCAAATACCAAAAGCCGGGTGGCCTAACCTAAGACATAGAGATTCCTACTTGGAAGTGGGAAGATATTCATATGGATTTTGTGGTTGGGTTGCCCAAGACTAGAAAGGGTTTTGATTCCATATGGGTTGTAGTTGATCGGATGACAAAATCGGCTCACTTACTACCTGTTAACACTACATATGGGGCTGAAGATTATGCTAGGTTGTACATTCATGGATTAATGAGGTTGTATGGGGTTCCTCTATCTATCACATTGAGTTGTGGTTCATAATTCACTTCACACTTTTGGAGGTCCTTCCAAAGAGGTCTTGGAACCAAGGTAAAGCTTAGTACAACCTTTCACCCTCTGACGGATCGCCAAGCTTAAAGAACTATCCAAACACTTGGGGACATGCTTAGGGCTTGTATATTATAGATTAAGGGTAGTTGGGATGATCATATTAAATTGATTGAGTTTGCATATAACAATAATTATCATTCTAGCATCGGAATGACTCCTTTTGAGGCTCTCTACGGTAGACGTTGTAGATCCCCGGTTGGGTGGTTTGAGGTTGGAGAGATGGCTTTGTTGGGTCCGAATCTAGTTATGGATGCTATGGAGAAAGTAAGGATGATTAGAGAAAGGTTGAAAACATCCCAAAGTCGCCAAAAGTCTTATGTCGATGTGAGGTGGAGAGAGCTTAAGTTTAAGGTTGGTGATTGGGTCTATTTGAAGGTGTCACCCATGAAGGATGTGGTTCTTTTTGGTAAGAAGGGCAAGTTAAGCCCTAGATATGTGGGTCCTTATAGGGTGATGAGGAGGATTGTTAGGGTGGCTGTCGAATTGGATTTTCCTAGTGAAATGGAATTGGTTCGTTCGGTCTTTCATATGTCTATGTTGAGGAAGTGTGTGGGTGTTCCTAATGCCACTATGCCTCTTGATGTGGTGGAGTAAATTGAAGAAAACTTGAAATATGAAGAAGTTACAGTAGAGATCTTGGATAGGCAAGTGAAGAGGTTGAGGAACAAGGATGTTGCTTTCGTTAAGGTTCTTTGGAGGAATCAACAAGTCGAAAGTGCCATTTGGGAGGCCAAAACGGATATGCAAAAGCATTACCCCTATCTATTCCATCCTACTCAATCCTAAGGTACTTATTCTAAGTCTTCTATGTTATTTCATGACTCATATTCCAGTCCCTAAGTCATTTGCATACATTCATGTTTATATTGGTAAAGTTCATGGTGATTTTACACTTATGTTAAGATTTTGAAAATGATGTTTTAAATATGTTGTTGCATTCTTGTTGGGGTTGATTTCTTCATGATTACTCTTCTCATACACGTTTCTTTGATATTCGGAAACAAATGTTCCCAAGGGGGAGATAATGAAACGACCCCCAAAAGTGCCTGAAAATGTGCCTCGAAAGTGCTTGAAATCGTAATTTCCATATATCTCAAAATCCGTACATGATTTTGAAAATCTGACTTCATATTCTTGTTCAGGGGGTCAAAATGAGTGGGGATGGGTCTAACCCCAATTTAAGAGCAACCATAGCAAAATTCCAAAATCGCAAAAATATGATTTCTAGAGACGATCCACGCCTCTAGCGTGACGTGCCAAGGGCGCGATACACTGTATTTTATGCACTATTTTCCTTGTCCGGTCCAAGGATTTTGGGTCTTGGGACTAAGTATCCCCATACATGAAAATACCTATACTTAGCCTTATTTCACCCTTATATCATTCAAGACATTCCAAAATATTCTCTCAAACACTTAGACAATATTTCATTTCCAAATTTCAAGTCTCAAAACTCATTCGGATTATAAGGTTCTCATTCAAGCTTCAAGTCTCCATCTCTAATTTTCTTCAAGGATTCTCCAAAGCTAAGGTGTCACGACCCAAGCCTAGGGCCTATACGTGACACGGCGAATGGGGAACCCTAAGGAACCCTAAACAAGCCTCTCAACTTATCATTACACATCATTGGTCGTGGAAGTATGTAAAAGATATAAAACAAGCATAAGGGGCAAAGGGGATAAGGGATAGCTTGCCAAAACATCAATATCAAAGACAAGGAGTCATAACTCATATCATAATTACACAACTTGTCCAACAAACACCTCTAAATACATAGATAGAGCGGGGGCCAAGACAAAGTAACCGGGCTCACTCTCATAGGCAAAATAGAACATAAGAAAGTGTCTAAATACATGGATAATAGTAACATAGACAAAGGTCCCCGAAGTGGAGGACTCACCAATTAGCTTTGAGAAGAACCGATCTAGCAACGCGGAGGAGGAGGATGATCAACTTGAGCACCGGTCGCTACATGGTGATATCATGTAGGCAAGAGTATGTGTTAGTACGTTTGAATGTACTAAGTATGTGGGATGAAATGCAACAGATAGCCATCATACTCAAAATGCATGCATTGTCCATGCATTAGACAATGGACATAGTACAACAATATGACACGTATGATCAATGCATAAGTAAAACATGCTTCCAGTAACTCATGCTTATATAAGATATCATATCTGTAGAAGAGACCAAGCTAGAATCCCAACTATGGTTGGGAGATGCCATTCACACCTGGACACCTTGGTGGCAAGGTACAACACCCCTCACATGGTTGATGCCATTCACACCTGGACACCCTGGTGGCGAGGAACAATACCCCTTACATGGTTGATGCCATTCATACCTGGACACCCTGGTACATACCCTTCACATGGTTATCCAGGCTCCTATACCCCTCAGATCGGGCATGGTCTAATGCAACAAATTATATAGGACATATATATATCATGTAAATAAGCTCATTTCTTCATCATAACATCATTCATATCATATCTTATGCTTTGAACCTTCAATTCCACAAGAAACCATAACCGGACATTTTACCAAACACCTTGGGGGTGTGAAATCGGGTAAAAGACCAGGCAATTTAGAGAAGAAATCATGCAAAAAAATCTGTTATAAAACAATCAATCAACACCTTGCTACACTCCCAATATGTTCACATCAAAACCCCTCATCAAATCCAACATTAGATCCAAGATCTAGAGCTCAAAACATGCTAGAACAACCATACTTTCATGAACTAAAATCACTGTGCAGTAAATTTCTCAATATACAGGACCCACATGTAAAATCCACTTTAAATCATTCAATATTAGTAAAAACAAGGTTTAGGAACCATGGGTGGAAGGACCCAATGGTTCAAAACCACATACCTTGACTTTGGAGAACCCTTGAAGAAGATTGGAAATGGAGACTTGAAGCTTGAGTGAGATCCTTGATGAAATCCTTTAGATTGGTCTTGAGTTTGGGACTTGAATTTAGGAGAAAATATTTGGCTAAGTGTCTTGGTGAGTATTGGGGAATTTTTAGGGTGATATGAGGGTGAAATAAGGCCAAGTATAGGTAAAAACACGTTCGGAAAAATTGAGGCCCATTACTTAGAAAAATCTGGATGGACTAAGAAAAACAGTGCAGAATTTACACCTCTCCGCGTCATGAAGAGGTCGCGGACCGTAAATGGAAATTGTACCAAGTGTAAATTTCATAAATAGATTCATTTGCTTTAATATCGAGTCTACAACCTCGTCCCCCTAATTTGGAACTGCTGAACAAGATTCCGAAGTCGGATTCTTGACATAACAAATAGATTTTAAGATATATGGAAAACAAGATTTCAGGCACTTCTGAGGCACATTTTTAGGCACTTTTTGGGGTCGTTTCAATATCTCCCCCTTGGGAACATTCATCCTCAATGTAGAAGAGACATATAAGACAAGAATAATCATGAACAAATTAGGCCCCAACATGGATGCAACATTACATTCAAACATCACTTTAAAAATCTCAACATAGGTGTAAAATCATCATAATTCTCCAACTTAAACATGAATGCACATGAATGACATATAAGACTTGATATCACATAGGGAACTTAGAATTAGTACCTTAGGCTTGAGTGGAGTGGAAAAGATAAGGATATTGCTTTTACATATCCGTTTCGGCCTCCCAAGTAGCACCTTCGACTTGTTGGTTCCTCCAAAGGACCTTAACGGATGCCACCTCCTTGTTCCTCAATCTCTTTACTTGGCTATCAAAGATCTGAACCAGAACCTCCTCATAAGTCAATTTATCCTCAACAACACCCACCACGTCAAGAGGCACAATGGCATTAGGATCACCAACACACTTTCTTAACATAGAAACATGGAATACTGGATGAACCAAATTGATTTCATTAGGCAACTTCAACTCATAAGCTACGTTGCCAACCCTCTTTACCACCTCATAAGTACTAATATACCTTGGACTCAACTTACTCTTATTACCAAAACGGACCACACCTTTCATTGGAGAAACTTTCAAGTAGACCCAATTACCCACTTGAAATTCTAAGTCTCTTCTTCTTACATCGGCATAGGATTTTTGTTGACTTTGGGTTGTTCTCAATCTTTCCCTAATCATATTAAACTTCTCAAGAGCCTCCATAACCAGATCTGATCCTAATAAAGTCACCTCTCCAACCTCAAACTAACCCACCAGTAATCTACAACGTCTCCCATAAAGAGCCTCAAATAGAGTCATACCAATGCTAGAGTGATAGCTATTGTAATAGGCTAATTTAATGAATAGAAGATGGTCATTCTAACTACCTTTACACTCCAAGACACAAGCCCTAAGCATATCCTCAAGTGTTTGAATTGTCCTTTTGGCTTGGCTATCCATTTAAGGGTGGAAGGCCATACTAAGGTGAACTTTGATACCAAGACCCCTTTGAAAAGACCTCCAAAAAAGTGAAGTGAATTGTGCACCCCGATCCGATATGATGGATAAAAGAATCCCATGTAACCTCACTAACTCATGGATATATAACCTTGCATACTCTTCAGCCCTATATGTAATCTTGACCGGTAGAAAGTGAGTCGATTTTGTCATCCTATCAACCACCACCGATATGGAATCAAAACCTTTTCTAGTCTTGGGCAACCCAACCACGAAATCCATATTTATCACCTACCACTTCCAAGTAGGAATCTCTATGTCTTGGGTTAGGCCACCCGACCTTTGATATTTGGCCTTGACTTGTTGACAACTATGGCAACCGGAAACAAACTTAGCAATGTCTCTCTTCATGCCTCCCCACCAATACACATCCCTCAAGTCTCTATATATTTTGGTGGAACCGGGGTGGATAGAATAAGAGGAATTATGAGCCTCATCAAGAATTATATCTCTCAAATCATCAACACATGGCACACACAACCTACCTTGGTATCTAAGGGCCTCATTTCCCCTTTGGAGAAAACCTCTATTTTTTCCTCTTTCACCAATGCCTTCAATTTAAGCAAGAAGGAGTCTAGATCTTGTTTTGCTAATGACTCATCAACCAAAGAAGATTTAGAACCATCATCAACAATAACACCATTACCCACATCTTCCAACCTCACCCCCAATCTAGCCAATCTATGCACCTCCCTAGCCATCTCCCTATCACCACCACCCACATGAGCTAGGCTACCTATTGACACTTGACTCAAAGCATCTGCCACAACATTTTCCTTACCCGGATGGTAATGCGCACTCATGTCATAGTCCGTAAGAAGTTCTAGACACCTTCTTTGTCTCAAGTTGAGATCTTTTTGTGTGAAGACATATCAGAGGCTCTTATGATCGGTGAAGACATCAACATGCAACCCATACAAAAAATAACACCAAATCTTTAATGCAAACACCATGAGAGCTAATTCAAGATCATGGGTAGGGTAGTTCTTTTCATCCACTTTGAGTAACCTAGAAGCATAGGCTATGACCTTGCCATTTTGAATTAGTACACAACCCAAACAAACTCTAGATGCATCGCAATACACAACAAAACCCTCAAGCCCATTCTGTAGTGACAATATAGGAACAGACACAAGTCTAATTCAATTTTTGGAAGCTTTTCTCACATTCATCGCTCCACACAAACTTCACCTTCTTTTGAGTCAATTTTTTCATAGGGGAAGCAATGGAGGAGAACCCATTCATAAACCTTGTATAGTAACCCGCAAGAAACTCCTAATATCCGACGGGGTCAATGATCTAGGACAATTTCTAATCACATCGGTCTTCTTAGGATCCACTTTAATGCCATCACCCGATACCACATGACCCTAGAATGCAACCTTCTTCAACCAAAACTCACACTTGTCATACATAGCGTACAATCTATTTTGCAGCACAACCCTCAAATGGCCAATATGCTCCTCCCTACTTTGTGAATAGATCAAAATATCATCAATGAAGACTACAACAAGGGAATCAAGGTAGGGTTTGAAGACCCTATTCATTAGGTCCATGAAGATGGCCAGTACATTAGTCAACCCATAGGACATCACTAAAAATTCATAGTGCCCATATCTAGTCCGGAAGGCCGTCTTGGGAATTTCACACTCCCTCACCCTTACTTGATGTTACCGAGACAAAAGATCAATCTTAGAGAAAAAGCTAGCCCTTTGCAATTGGTCAAAAAAGTCATCAATCCTTGGGAGAGGATATCTATTCTTTATAGTGACCCTATTGAGTTGCCAGTAGTTAATACACATTCGAAGTGACCCATCTTTCTTCTTTACAAACAACACTGGTGCACCCCAAGGTAATTGGCTAGGTCTAATAAACTCCTTTTCCAACAAATCTTTCAGTTGCTCCTTTAACTCCTTCAATTTTGTCGGGGCCATACGGTAAGAGGGAATGGAGATAGGTTGAGTGTCGGGAAGGAGAACTATGCCAAAATCTATCTCCCTTTCGGGTGGGACACTAGGAAGGTCATTTGGAAAGACATCAAAAAACTCACTTACAACCAGAACCGACTCAATGGAAGGGACTCTAGAATCCACATACTTAACTCTCACAAAATGATACAAACACCCTTGGACATCAATCTACGGAATTTAATGCATGAGATGAACCAACCTCTCATTACCACATCATGACTTTCCCACTCAAGGACGAGTTCATTAAGAAATTGAAACATGACCCTACGGGTTCTACAATCAAAAGAAGTATAGGCATGTGACCAATCTGTCCCAAGAATAACATCAAAATCAACCATATCTAATTCAAAAACATCACAAGGTAAAGTTTTATGCAAAATGCAAACCAGAAATTTTCTATACACCTTCCAAGGAACAATAGATGAACCAATAGGAGTAAACAACTCATATGAGTCATGCAACAACTCTGACTCAACATGGAACTTTTTAGCAACAAAGGGGGTGACAAAGAAAAGGGTGGCACCCAGATCAATCAAAGTATATACATCAAGATCAAAGAGTTTCAACATACCGGTAACACAACGGGGACCTCACCAACTCCTTGACTCCCATATAGAGCATAAAACTGGTTGTGCCTTGGGGCACCACATTGAGGACCACTTTTACCCAATGGAACCTCATTTGCACCCCAAACCTTGCCATAGTTTCTTGGATAATCCACTCTCTTGTGCCCAAGATCCCCACATTCAAAACATGCATTGGAACCCCTCAGACATGGGACCTTGTGATTCTTTCCACATCTAGGACACACATCATTAGGAGCCATTGGAAGTCATTGGCAAACCCCCTATTTGTAGCATGAGGAGGCCCTTGGCCTTGATGATGTCTAGCACCCATTTGAAACCTACCTTCAAAATGGGCCCTCTTGGCCTCATGACACTTCCTCTTTCTCAACTTTTCTTACTCCATTTACTTGGCATAAGTCATCAACCGAGACAAGTCCATATCACTAATTAGCAAAGCGGATCAGCATTCTTCACTTACCTAGTCGGAAACCTCCATAACAAACTTATTCATCCTTGACCTAGGATCGGCCGCTAAGTGAGAAGCATACTTTGAAAGTTGATTAAATTTGAGGGCATACTCCCTCATACCCATAGCACCTTGCTTCAAGTTCATGAAATCCACCAACTTTACTTCCCTAAGCTCAAAAGGAAAGAACCAATTAAGGAAGGCCAATTTGAATTCCTCCTAAAGCACCACATAACCATTTCCCTTCTCACCTTTCAATTGCTCATATCGAATTTGGGCTACCCCCTTGAGTTGGTATGCTGCCAACTCCGCCTTTTTGTTCGGCCCAACACCCATGAGATTCAAGATTTTGTAGACCTCATCAATGAACTCTTGTGGATCTTCATCCACCTTTGACCCATGGAAAATCGGAGGATTCATCCTAATGAAGTCCCTTACCCTAGCTCCCGAGGTAGTAGTATTAGGGGCTTGGGCCCCTTGTTGAACTTGGTTAGCCATCACTTGGGCAAGCATAGTATGAGCATCCCGGAGCTTACCATTGGTAGGTTTCTCCTCGGGAGCTTGGGCACGTCTTCATCTAGTGTTTGACATGATGTAGCATAGCAAAGAACAACCGTTAGGGGGGTAAAACTCACCACAACTCTATAGTACGACTCAGAATATGAAGAAGGGATACATTTCGTAAAATAACTCATCACCTCCTACTCATAGTCATGGAAAGCTTCACAACCATGAATAGGACTCTAATCGACACGGTGTGTTGGACTCCTAGGATCTATCAACCTATTGCTCTGATACCAAGTTTGTCACGACCCAAGCCTAGAACTTAGACATGACATGGCAAATGGGGAACCCGAAGGAACCCCAAACAAGTCTCTCAACTTATCATTACACATCATTGGTCGCGGAAGTATGTAAAAGACATAAAATAGGCATAAGGGGCAAAGGGGATAACGGATAGCTTGCCAAAACATCAACATCAAAGACAAGGAGTCGTAGCTCATATCATAATTACAAAACTTGTCCAACAAAATAAATACATAGATAGAGCGGGAGCCAAGATAAACTAACTGGGCTCACCCTCATAGGAAAAAAAGAACATAAGAAAGTGTCTCAATACATGGATAATAGCAACATAGACAAAGGTCCCCGAAGTGAAGGACTCACCACCTAGCTTTGGGAAGAACTGATCTAGCCACGTGTTGGAGGAAGATGATCAACTTGAGCACCGGTCGCTATATGGTGATATCATGTAGGCAAGAGTATGTGTTAGTACATTTGAATGTACAACTCAAAATGCATGCATTAAACAATGTGCATAGTATAACAATATGTCATGTATGATCAATGCATAAGTACAACATGTTTTCAGTAACTCATGCTCATATAAGATATCATATGTGTAGAAGAGATCAAGCTAGAATCCCAACTATGGTTGGGAGATTCCATTTACACCTGGACACCCTGGTGGCAAGGTACAACACCTCTCACATAGTTGACCGGGCTCCTATACCCCCCGGATCGGGCATGTTCTAATGCAACACATTATATAGGACATATATATATCATGTACATAAGCTCATTTCTTCATCATAATATCATTCATATCATATCTCATGCTTTGGACCTTTAATTCCTTAAGAAACCATAACCAGACATTTTATCAAATACCTTGGGGTGTGAAATAGGGGTAAAAGACCATGCAATTTAGAGATGAAATCATGAAAGAAAATCTGTTATAAAACTATCCATCAACACCTTGCAACACCCCCAAGACATTCACATCAAAACCCCTCATCAAATACAACACTACATCCAAGATCTAAAGATCAAAATATGCTAAAACAACCATACTTTCATGAACTAA
>JAPFFP010000099.1:314688-333855 GCA_026153255.1 Solanum medicagineum
TTGCTAGTCAGGAGTGATTATACAGCTGAAGAGTATGCCAAGCTATACCTCAAAGAGATAGTCAGGCTACATGGAGTGCCAATCTCCATTATATCTGACCGAGGACCTCAATTCATTGCAAAGTTTTGGAAGTCCTTCCAAAGGAGTTAAGGGACGCAAGTGAATTTGAGTACAGCTTTCCACCCTAAAACAGACAGTCAAGCAGAATGCACTATTCAGACACTTGAAGATATGTTTTTCGCTTGTGGATTAGACTTTAAAGGTAGTTGGGTGGACTATTTCCCATTTATTGAATTTGCCTATAATAATAGCTACCACGCGAATATTAAGATGGCACCTTACGAAGCTTTGTATGGGAGGAAATGTAGGTCGCCAATTGGATGGTTTTGAAGTGGGTGAAACCACCTTGCTTGGGCCAGATCTAGTACAACAAGCCATGGAAAAGTTAAGGTAATACAGTAGCGGCTAGAAACAGCCCAAAGTCGTCACAAATCATATGCGGATGCTAGAAGGAGAGGACATCTCAGTAGGGGATTGGGTACTTTTAAAGCAGTCTCCAATGAAAGGGGTTATAAGGTTTGGTAAGAAAGGAAAACTGAGCCCACGTTACATAGCATATAAAATTATTAAGAAGTTCAGGCAGGTTGCATATGAACTAGAGCTACCCCAAGAGATTTCAATGGTTCATCTAGTTTTTCATGTATCAATGCTTCGAAAATGCATAGGTGACCCATGTCATATCACTCCTATTGAAGACCTGCAGGTTACAGAAGATCTCACATATGAAGTGGTACCTATTGCTATTCTAGACCGTCAATTTAAGAAGCTAAGAATTAAAGAAATAGCTTCAGTAAAAGTACTTTGGAGAAACCAGCAAGCAGAAGAAATAACATGGAGGCCGAGGACATGATGAAATCAAAATATCCTTACTTATTTGAAGCTAAGGAGGAAGTGCAACATGCAGAATTGGGACACTAATAGGTACGTGTGATTGAATACTTAGTGTGTTGTCAAAGTTTGTGTAAGTAAAGGTTTAAACTTGGTTAAGCTATCCAATTGTGCTGACATTCGAGGACGAATGTTCCTAAGGGGGGAGGATGTAACATCCCACATCTTACAATACTAGTACTATGCAAATGAAATATGACATGGCTTTTCAAATTAGCGCCTATTTTTAAAAGTGCTTGAATCTCATGTTATAGGGTGATATGTGCGTCTAACGCTTAAGAGGGTCGATTGTATACATGTTTTGAGTCAAAATGAGGAGATCACGGCCCTAAACAAAGTGAGAAAATTGAGTGTTTGTAGGTCTTAAGAATCTAGCAGGTGAGTCACCTACTTGCTTAGCTTAAATTTGCTAGCTAAACGGAGATGAGGCCCGACGTCGAATTTGTCTAAGTCCGATTATGAATAAAGTCCGTGTTAAGGGTGTAACTTTAGCCCATGTTTTAGCATCATAAATGGACTTTATTTTTAGCCTAAGATGAATAATAAAAGGGACCAAGTACACCACAACCCACTTGGCTAGTTGGGCCCAAAATAAGTGAAGAGGAATTCGGAAAATAGGTAGCCAAGGCCCATCAACTTTGAGACCCATTTAAGCCTAAGTGTAAGGGACAAGCTGCTGCATCACAAGGTTATTAATGTATGTTAATATGTGGTGAAAATTTCAAAAGAAATCCGGCCAAAGAGACTCTTTAAAAAGGATCAAAACAGCTCCTTAATTCATTTCACTTTGGAACAAATTTTCAGCTTTCCTAAAGACTCTTTTTCTCTCTTTATTTCACTTCACAAGGCAGCCTATAAAACCCTCTAGGGTTCTTGAAGGAAACTTGAACCGTGAAGGCTAAGGTAAGTGGAAATATCCATGTATTTGTTATACTTATCCCATGACAAACAAGAAGTACATGCTAGTTATGTTTGTGCTAAAATTTTGGACAGCATGTGTCCTAAGGATTGTTGTGAACTTTTCTTATTGTTCAAGAGGATTTTCTCTTCTTGGTTGGATGAATTATGAAGTAAGACTTGTGTTTTTAACAAGTTTTAGTTTAGTGATGTAACTTAGCTGCTACACCACTTTTACAGTCCACAAAAGTGAGTCCTTATAGGATATCGCAATTGTGTTCTTAGTACGAACTTGTGGGCTGATGGATGGAAGGCTATTGCCTCACATGCTTCATGACTGCTTTGGTACTATTCTAAGACTTTTTTAAGGCTATTTTTATGTATAGATATGTTGAGGACAGTTTGTTTAAAGTTGGAACAGGTTTGGGATTGTCGACGTCAAATTGGGGCAAAGGGACGTAACGTTATGCCACCTATTTGTATGTTGCATAGAATTCATTTGTGTTGTGCTTTGTGGGGTGTTGTAAGATTTCTATGGCACTAGAACAGGCTGCACATGATATGTATATGAGAATGTGTATTAGAAAATATGATTTGAGGCGGAAAGATTGAAAGAATACGCTCGGGTTTATAAATACCCGCTTGCTGCCCGTATGTTATTTTTTTATGAGATTGGGTTTCCAAGATGTATCTATTAGCTGCTAATGCTAGCTTTATCACCTACTATGTTGTGGATAAATATTTGGAGGAATATAAGGTTATCTCGAGGTAATAGTGAGGTCGTACAGCGAGGTATGTAACGCTACTTGATTTCGTATTATTTGGCATGAAACACAGATCCCTCCTTGGCACATAAAGGCACTTACCAACTCCGACACAACTACTAACCGTGTCTCAACTCTTTCACATAAATCTTCATACATACTTGGATACCAAGTTACACGAGTTCATTCTACTAAATAAAGTTCATGTGTTGTTCTACCTCCTATGCATCTCATTATTTGTGTAACCTACTCCTTTCATTGTGGTGTTGTCTTTTGTGATTATTTACATGTCATATGTTGTATCTACAGTCCTACAGCTCCAATATTGTGACCACCAAAAGAGTTATCTCAAAAGTAATTGAAAGATGAAGTATATTGCTTATTGATGGGTGGTAACCCGAGGGGTGGAAGAATCACCTAGCTAAGGTCGATCCTATCATGGGGGTTAGCCCGAGGGTTAAAGGAAAAGCCTAGCTAGGGCTGATCCCGATATAGATTTACCACTGATCAACTGGTCATTTGTATTACATGTTGTGCACAGATTATACGGTAAAGGTAAAGTAATAAAAAGAATATAAAGTACATGATCCCACAGTATAACTAAAGGTGGTCTCTTATCCTACACCAGTGCATAGTTTTATTTGAGTTGTTACTTCATATACAGTATTTCCTACCTTACATATTCAGTACATTATCTCGTACTGACGTCCCTTAAGGGGAACCTACATTTCATGCTGCAGGTACAGGTGCTAGTAGATCTCCCCAGTAGGAGTACAGGATATCCAGCTGCTGTTACCAAACTCCAGGTTGCTTCGGACCTTTGTGTGTCTAGAGCTTATATTTTTGTATTGCATAGTTAGTCGAGGCGGGGCCTGTCCTGAACCTTCTTAGATACTTTTCCTTATCTAGAGGCTTTGTAGACTATGTAAATTAAAGTGTGATCATGTCTCGTACTTTAGACACCGTGGCCCCAACGGCGTAGCCTTATGCATCTCCTTTTGCTTTATTATCACTGTATACTTTCTTAAAGTCATGTTGAACATAGGAATACCTCATAATATGTGTAGAAAGCGCAAAGATACAGGTTGGTTCTCCCGGGCCTTACCGGTAATGGGAGCCAGTCCGCCCTAACGGGACTTTGGGCGTGACATATTAGTACATTTGAATGTACTAAGATGTAGGATGCAATGCAGCAAGTGATAAGCACCATAAACAAAATGCATAACATAGGCAATGAATAAGCATATAGCAATATGGCATGTATGAATGATGCTTGGAGTAAACCATGCTTATATAGAACATAACCCATGTGTAAGCAGAGACCATATTAGTGAATATCAAAGACCTACCACCTCCTTAGAGAGGCACATGAGGTATAAACCCCTTCTCAGATGTGGTTGGTGAGATACAAACCCCCCAATATGGTTGATGAGGTACAAACCCCACAACATGGTTGATGAGGTACAAACCACCCCCCTCCTAACATGCTTGATGAGGTACAAAACCCCCAACATGGTTATCAAGGTATAAATCCCTCGACGTGGTTGCACGGGCATGCCACGTCTCAAGCAAAGCGATTGAGGTACAAACCCCTCAACATGGTTACCTGGGCCTACAACCTCCTGAGTGACGCTTGGTCATGTTCCCCAGACTATAGAGATAATATCATATACATATATTTCTTTCATAATCATATAGTCATTCAACTCATAAGACATGCATTGGACTTCAATTCCTCAAGAAACCTTAATCGGACATTTTATCGAGCACTTGGCCGGGTTTAGTGCTTGTATATAACCATGCAATTCAAAAGCTGAATCATGCTATAAAATCTAGTGTAAAACCATCAATAGATACTTGATAACACCCTCAAGCAATACATTTCAAAACTCCTCATCAAATCTCACAATAGATCTTACATTCATAGCTCAAAACATGCTAAAACAGTCACAATTCCATGAAACCCAACATAGTGTGCAGTGAAATTCATAATAAGTAAGACCCATGAGTAAATCAACTTTAAATCATGCAATTTTGGAAAAAAGGAAGCTTGGGCATCATGGATGAAAGGAACCCATGAAAGAAACCCACATACTTAGCTTTGGAGAATTTCTTGAAGAAGATTTGAAATGGAGACTTGAAGCTTGGATGAAACCTTAAGATCCAGATGGGTTTTGGGACTTGGAATTTGAGATAAAATATTTTCTAAGTGGTTGAGAGGGTTTTGAAGAATGTCTTGGATGATATAAGGGTGAGTATGGCTAAGTATAGGCATTTTCACGCATGGGAGGACTTGGGCCCAAGACCCAAAAGCCTTGGACCGAGATAAAAATCACTAGCAACAAAATATACAGGTCCGAGTTTGTCGCGGAGGCAAGATTTACACAGGTCCGCGACAACTGTGCGTCGCGGCACCATCGCATATCAATTTTGGAAATCGAAATTTTAGGAAAATGAAATTACGATTCATTTGCTCTAAAATCGGAGTTAGACCCATTTCTCACTCAATTTGACCCCCTGAACAAGAATATAAAGTCGGATTTTGATATCACACATGGATTTTGAGATATATGAAAATTACGATTCCAGGTATTTTCGAGGCACATTTGCGGGCACTTTTTGGGATCGTTTCACTTGGTACAATCCTTCCCTACGTTGGCTACGTAGTTTTTATGAGTTCAAGTTGTTATACTCTTACCTATATCGTGCTCAATACTACTCCCAAAAGTATAGACCATATGCTTATACTTAAAAGAATATAATATGCTCTAGTTGTTACTTTTCTTCTCTTTGGGACTTAGCCTAACTTAGCATTCTCTTAACTTGTCTCAAAACTTCTAAAATCATAGGTTTCATGCTTCACTGTTTATAAAATTCTTGTGCTAATACTTTTTTTGAGCTTAAAGTAAGAATTAAAAATTCATAGGTTTTATAGTAACTTTAGGGTTTAACTAGTTCAACAATTAAAAGTAGTATCTCAACGTAAGACCTCAATATAATAGAAAAATCTAGTAACTTTCATGCTTTTCTTCAAAAATAGCATAAACAGGAACAATTACTCATAATGAAGAAATCTTGTTATCAACTAATAATTTGATACTTAGAGAAACTAGTAGTTACATGATGGTGAAATAATGTAGTAAGATTTTTGTTGGCATTACATACCTGTGGGAATTAGGTTTTTGAAAAATTTTGAAGAAGGTTTTTGAAAGCCCTAGCTTTCGTCCTCTTGAAACTATGTTCTGAGTTTGGAGAGTGTTGAGCTAGCATTAATGAGTTAAATACTCATGTTTTATGAATTTAATTGATGAAAATTGACAAGTTTAGACTTAAAGGGTGAGAAAGGACAAAAATACCCCTCTTTAGAAATATTGTTTAAGTCGGCTACGGGACCATCTACGGCCCATAGAAACTTCCATGGTCCATAGAAATCCATCCGTAAGTTTTTAACGAATTTCAGGGTCAATGGATCGATTCTACAATCCCAAACCATGGCCCGTAAAAGCGTCTACAACCCGTAGCTAGGTCTGTCGAGTTTGAGACTCAAAAATGGAGTTTCAAAAGTTTTTCCATGAGTTATCAGACGGGCCATAACTCAAACCACGGCCCGTAAGTCAGGTCGTCGTTTTTACTCAGTACTGGCAATCCGTAGTAAAATAGTCATAATGTTTTACTCCAAACTCCAATTGAGGTGAAATTAGATGCATTAGAAAGCTAATTTAAAGACCTTTCATTGTAGGTCATAAGCCACCTAATTCTATGTGTACGAAAAGTTATGGTCATTTAAAATTGACTCTTGCATAATCCAATGTGAAAAAGCTTAACTTGTAGGAAGGTTTTGAACTCAACTAAGCACTAGAGGTCTCTCATGACCTGAATTCACTTACAACACACTTCTCACATATATTAATGATCCTTAAAATGTAAGTACAAGTAAGTCATTAGTAGGTTCAATTTTGTATATTTGTGACGATAAACTTTTAGATCCTAAAAGTAGAATTATGAGGTGTTACAGTATTGCAAAGAATTCATGAAAACTCACAATTTTCATGCAATAATCATCAATTCATGTCAAAATAGACTGATAATCATAAAATAAATTATAATTCATGCAATTGGATGAAAATTAAGTAGATCCATAAAAATACGTACTTGAAATTAGATTTATAAAGTTGAGAATTGTTTGGGCTCCATGGGTGGAAGGAAACCATAGAAGAAGACCCACATACCTTGAGAGATTTACGTAAGAAAAAGTTGAAAATCAATAGAGAAATTGAAATTCCAAGCTTGATCTTCAATGGGAGCTTAATGCACCTTCTTAGAGAGAATTCTTTTTTTAGGAGATGAATTACAAGAGAATGGGAGAAATTGGGTTGTTATAGATGTGTAAAATTATCCCAAAATGATGTATCATAGTGATGGATAAGTAGAAAAAAGTCCACAATGTCCTTAATTAAAAAATGAATTCAGACAAAAAGAAACTCCTAGGTCCGCATCATAAACTGAGTTCATGGTAACAAATGATTTAGCGAAGTTCTCCAGGATGAAACTTGAACTACCCTGGATCATGGAAATGACATGAACTCTTCTGGTTAAGAATTATTTTTTAAAAAAAAAATTTCACAGTAAAAATCCCTCCAGGTCCATAATGCAAACCTGATTCACCCTAGGCTCTTTTTTAAAAAAAAAAATCTTTTGTATTTCAACTTTCCAACTTACGGGGTATTACATGGCACCTCTGATTTTTATTGCATAATTTTATTCATATGCATCGGCTATCACCAGTAAATTGATTGTTTTTTGACCTTGCGGTCTTATAGAGGATCAGTTGGGTTATTGTTCATGTTTTGTATCTTTCGAGCTTGTGAAGGTTCAATTAAGTTATTGTTTGACTATAATTATATATCTTGTGTCGATTTGATGTTAATTATATGAATAGATTGGAATTGTCTCTATATTGATGCTTTCTTATTCGATTGGATTGGATTGACATCATGGTTGTTGCGATATAGATGTTGTTGTACCTCTGGTTAGTTAACTTCCATAGTGGACTCTCGTAGTGATTTGGTTATTGAGCTAATGCCTTCAAGTATGTTCCCTTGTCTCAATTACTTGATTCTCGAGTCGTGACACTACTGAACTTATTATTAGCTTCTAAACTATAATCATTCTTGGAAATTGCTCTTTCTTTTTCTAAGTATGTTTTTATTCACTTTAAGCACTTTAGAAGAATTACTGGAGTGTTATATTTTAATGTAGTGTTATCTCTTTATGGCTGATAACGAAAAATTTTTCTTATTAAAAAAAGGTAGGATAAGTGTTTGTCAATTGAAGGGAAATAAATTTTGATAGTTGATTAATTAGTAGGCGAACTATTTAAATTATTCTATTAAAGAAAAAAGACTCAAGGGTTCTATAAAATTTTGGAAAAAGACTCATATATGTCATCACTTTAAAATTTGACTAATCTATGCCTTTTTCATTTGACAAACGATTTATCCATGTTATTCTTTATTGATTTAAATAGCATAAATTAGTCAAATTTTTAACAGATGACATAAGTCTTTTCTCAAAATTCAATAATATATTTGAGCCTTTTTGTTTTAGAAAAATGATTTAATTAATAACATAGCCGAATCATAATTAACCACATATAAAAAAATAATTTTGCAACATCAAAACTATTTATAGTTAACAAATAATGACATGAATGAATCTTTTATCAAATGAAAATAATATAAATGAACCAAGCTTCTAATAGATGACATAGATGAACCTTTTCTCAAAATTCGATGGCATATTTTGAGCCTTTTCCCTTTTTTTAAATGTAACAACTGGAGTGTCCATTATACTTGAGATTCGAAAAAAGTACAATTTTGGTGTCGGACTAGAAAGAATAAGGAAAAAGCGCACAAAATAGATCTAATTTAAGATTATTAACCTTTAATGGACTTACTCCAAATGATTTACCCTTAATGGATCAACGGCCCAAACTATTTACCTTCTTACCCCACTTTCTCCTTTTTATTTCCTGATGCCATACTGACATCAACATGATGTCGTGCTGACATCAACACTATGAAATAATCCTCTTTGACACTCAACAGTATATATACACTATATCGGTATCATATAGAATGAACTCAATCCTTTGTGATACTTTGATGGTATATTAATACCTGATTGGTATCATATAGAATTATATTTTTTAAAAAAAATAAATAAATAATTATTAAATTCTAGATTAGTAAAAAATATATTCGCTGTAATACTCCGTCGATATAATTATACCATATCGGTACCGTATAAGACTAGAAAATTATTGAAGTTACAAAATTATTTTTTAAACTCTAAATTAA
This sequence comes from Solanum medicagineum, assembly GCA_026153255.1. Taxonomy (NCBI): domain Eukaryota; kingdom Viridiplantae; phylum Streptophyta; class Magnoliopsida; order Solanales; family Solanaceae; genus Solanum; species Solanum medicagineum. The sequence goes on from JAPFFP010000099.1 coordinate 323,657, forward strand.
TAGAAAATATATTCTTGTAATACTCAATCACTATATTGATACCCTATCAATACCATATAATTTTAATCTCTTTTTTAAATAAATAAAATAGTTAAAAGAAAATTATTAAAAATTACATACTTATTTATTAAATTCTATATTAATAAAAAATATATTCTTTTGTGACATATTTGCAACCATAATTAACATGGCCCAAAATAAAATTTAAATCATACGTTAAAATATTTTTTTAAAAAAAGTTACTAGAGCATTACAATTAAAATTCACCATGTGTCTTTTAAATTTTTAGCGTTATTGTGTATGATTTGCACCACTGAATTATTTATTCATTTGTGTCCATTGTAGTTTGTACCCTTGCTATTAGATACTATTCGATATCCAATAGATTTTTCACATTATTAAATTTAAGTCAATAGTAGATAACTATGTTGATAGAGAGAGTATCGTTTTACACTTTGATTTCCATGCAACTCATTACACACTTAGGAGTCGTTTGGTAGGAGGAATAGGGAAATAATCCAGGGATTAGGGGAATGGTATTAGTTAATACTATGTTTGGTAGAAATTGGACCTATGTATTAACTAATCCATGTATTAGTTAATACCTCATACATGGCATTAACTAATACCTCCCATTTGGTAGTATTAGCTAATCCCTTGGATTTAGTACCATGGGATTATATATAACGACAAAAATGTACCTCAAATTCTTTTACACTTTTTTCTTGTTTTCTTGATTTTATATTTTATATTTGTAGTTTTGTACTAGTAAATTTATTTAAATAAATTATTTTACAAACATTTATTTGTTTGCAAGTTCATATTTTCATAATATAAAAATAAATAACTTTATCATATCAAAATTTTAAATTTCATTTATTTGTGATTTCATATTTACATAATAGACAAAAAATATTTTACCATGTCAAATTTTTTTTAAAATTAATTTAGTTGAGTGATTCTACTGATACAAAACAAAGTCCAATGATGTTAAATATAATCTCAAAGTTGAATGGCCTTGTAAGATATAAACACTATATTAAAACTACAACTTCCAAATTTTATATGTAAATATAAATTGTCTACTTTATAATTTTTTGTCATCTTTTCTATCTTAATAATAGATGGTCTATCTTTACTAAATTAAAGATTGACATTTTATTAACGATGAATTTATTAAGATTACAATTATTTATTCTCAAATAATTTAAGTGAGAAAATAACAAACATAATGACAAAATTATTATTCACCTAACTAGTTAGAATTCAAAAAAAAAAAATAATCTACTTTAATCTAATTACATGAAATAGAAAATCTCATAATAGTTCAAGGGCATAACTGGAAAGAAATTGTTTTATAGAATTTTAAACCAAGCACAAAAATAAATGAAAAGCAATAAACCAAACACGGGATAAAAAATATCTCAACATTACTATCCCCTACATAACTAATCGCTGCATTATTCATTTTTGTATCAAAGGACCTCTTATTGTAATTTTTTAAACACATTTAGAGATCATTTGTTAGACTATATTAATAAAAATAATGCATGCATTAATCAAGTGTATTAGTAATATCTTGTTTGATACACTTTTTCATGGTATGTATAACTAATGCAAGCATTAGTTATAAAAGTCCAGTTTTTCATGTCTTGTTAAGGCGTGTTTTACTAATACCATTAATTTTTAGGCATTAGTAAATGCAAGGGGATTCTAGTATAAAAATCCAATTGCCCCTCAAAATTTTTTTTTACATCTTTTCTACCATATTTGTGGAGGGTATCTTTATAAATAAATAATTTTTAAAAAACATTGGGCATGCATGTTATTTTTAGTACATATGAAAACCAACAATGCATGATAAAAAAATTGTCATAATTAATGCAACATAAATAATATAAGCATTACTAATGCAACCATTACTAACACACTCTATTTACTATTATTTTTATATGCCCTACCAAACGACTCCTTATAGTTTTAGCATGGGATCTACGTGCAATGCACGTTCCTACAAACTAGTAAAAGGAAAAAGACAAACAAAATTCACTATCTAGTGAACTATAGTTTCTGTTCTGACTTTGAAGTCTTTGAAACTCTAAGATCAGCAAGGAGAGGTTTAGGAAGGTCAAGCAAAACATCTCGAGAACAAACATTAGATGGTGCCGAAGATCGCTTTAATATATCAAATAAGGGAGCAGCAGCTGATGTTCCTGCAGCAGCATTTTTACCTCTACTGCTTGATTTGGCTTGGAAGCCTCCAAACTTAGTTGTACTATTCCTGTTTGGAAGGTTTTCTTTCACCACCTGAAACGAAGAACATGAGTAAGATCATTGAGTGACTCTGCTAACCAACATTAATTTTATAGTATTAAATGGATAAGAACCACACAAAAGCAAGTGAAGAACAAGCCATGATTTCTTATATTAGTAGGTTACTTAGATTATTGAACATACATTATCAATTAACGCTAACCTATTTTCGTATCTTGTTTCTTAACTTCTGGGCACTTTCTGCTTTTTACAAGGAGAAAAGTCAAATATACTCCTGATAGGCATACTTATACGGTATTAGTTATACCTCCGGATATTGTGATCTACCAAGATTTTCACTGTATATAGACATGGAAGGATGTAGCATATGCTAGAGTTGGACTACATGACCATAGTGGTCGAGGAGTAGATAGATGGGTAAAAGGGAGGTGCTTATCAGATGTAAATAGTAATAATGGAAGAACATGAGCAGCAGAACAACAGGTAAGTCAGGTCTCATTCCCAAATCATTTGATGAAAATGAAACAAAAAAAAAATCAAACATACATCTTAGTTATAAGCATTACAAAACTACAAAATAGCTATTATTGGGTGATGGCAAAACATAGATGCACAACTTTGAAGCTCATGAATATTTACCTTATCTGAAGAATCCTCTGACATTGACATTGAACTTCGGCTATTGCTGTCATCCCGTCCAAAGATGAAAGAACGAACTACGGTTGAACTTTGTCTATGGGATGATGGAAGATGATTTGTAACTCGTCCAAGAAAAGACTAAAAGAGTAAAATGATCAGTAGATGTTTACTTAGTATTAGTCTACAATGTCTAAATAAGGAAAAGATATAATGAGGAAAAAGAAGAGACATGCAAGAGTTGGACCATAGAACTTGAATATAACTGTGGGAAGAAAAATGGTGCCCAATTACAAGGCCTTCGTGTACCAAATGGTACTAGTGATAGGACATGCAAAATAAATGAGAATATATTCCCCATATACAGCTGCAACAACATGCTATTATCTAGTAAATATAGAATGACATTGAGGTCCATAGTCAATTTCTCCCAATCCCAACTCCATAGATGGATACAAAAATAAGCTAGTATCTTAAAAATAGAGTAGACTCCAGTCAAATGTGATCCAAAAACTTTATGGTGAATGTTTCTTGATAGCTTTTCAAACATAAATAAATTACACCCAACCTTATTTTCATGTTCGTAGTTACAAGTAAATTAAGGGCGTGTTTGGACTGTCTTTTTTTTAAGTAGCTTATAAGCTAAAAAGTTAAAAGACATAAGTAAGAGAATACCAAACTTTTGGCTTTTACCTTAATTGTACTTTTTCAGCCTACAAAAAAGTGCTTAATAAAACATTTCATCTTTCCCAAACATCTCAAAATAAACAAAGAGCTTACTTGAAATAAGCCAATCAAAACATCCATTAAGACAAATTTTACCTTCAAAGAGCTTTTCTTCTTCTGATCCCCTAGCACTGTATCAAAGAATGCTGCAAAGTTGCAACAGCAATGAAAGGTAAGGTAATAACGCTGACAATTAAAATGTAATAAACAAGTTTTGACCATTCTTTAGAAAGGATCACAATAAACAAGTATTTATAAATGTAGGGATAACACCTACATGATGCCTTTGGTTTTCTCTTATCTGGCACAGTATTAATCTTCCTTATAAGTCCAAATATCTCACTGGAACTTTCATCCTCAATAGGAGGCGCTACAGTTGTAAGCTCCTGTTCATATTTAGTAAAGATAAGTAAGTTACCAAACAAAATGAAAGAAAATGTTTGTTAAAGTATAGAATATAACACAAATCTAAAATTGCCAACTCACAGAGTTATAAAGCATGCGCTGCTTGACCACCCTCTTTTCACTTTCCTCGTCTTCATCAGATAAGAATATATCATCTTTATCCACAAACATCCGGACAATTATTTGCTTTGCTTTTTTTGAATTTAACCGATTAGAACTCTTAGGTATTGCATCCATGTCAGTGATATCATTGACCTCTTCTTCACACTCTCCGCTTTCTAAGTCATCATCAGCTGACATCGTCTCTTTTTGTTCTACACCACATTTTAACCGTTGCAGCAAATTCTCAGTTCCAGCTGCATCCTGCTGCTCAAGCCACTTTTGATGAAGTTCATTCCGCTTTTCATTATCAATTGGCTTTTCTTTGTAATCGGTGGCAATAATATCCTGGAGTTCAGCAGAATCATCAATATCATCATCATCTTCATTATCACCAAACCGGATTAGGTCATTATCACTGTCATCTTCTTCCTCCGCTTCATCATCAACAAGTACTTTAACAGGGTCTCCTTTTGGAGAACTGCTGGCACCTCTACCTTTTGCATACAAACTAATATTCTCCTTGTCATTATCCTCCTCATCTGATGAACTTTTAGAAGGGAAATATTTTATTTTTCAGAGTTAATTGCAATAAGTATAGTGACTTGTTTTAGCATAAAAAATAATGACAATAATCAAATAGACTTTTCTTTGTGGACATATGATCCTTTGAAAAAGAGCAAATAGGAGCTTTTCCAGCCTAGGTTGCAGTAAAACATGATTAGATTTGCACGCATAGACACTTTCTAGGACAAGTTACCTTTCATCTGAAGGGACAGAATCAAACTTCAAGTTCAAAGCAAGGAGAGATGGTGCCATTACTTCTTCCAAAGGACTAGAGGCCACGTCATCAAGTATCTCATCCTTACTGCCTGCTGGTTCAGAATCATCAAATAGATCCTGACAAATTGAAAGAGCTCCAGCATTAAGATTTTCTTTGCCTCTTTCCAAACCTGGTGTTACTAATAATAGCTCCCTTTACCGAGAGAAAAGATAAGAAACTACCTGAGTGTCATCAACTGGAGCTCTAAATGGAGCATTGGGCTTTTCATCCAAAGCCTGCAGCGAGATAATAGCAGCAACACTCAGCAATTGATAATCTTATTCAGTTTCAAATACCAATCTCTAATGTTTCTAGGTTCTACCACAGTTCCAAATACCATCAATATAGATTGCAGACTTCAGGTAGCACATTGACTATCTTTTACCTGGATGAGGTTGAAAAAGTACTGACTCCATGTCAATTCATAACACTTTGGCATTAAAGTATAAAAGGCATGGATCTCATGTACGCTTATCAAAACTAATCTGGTTCAAAACAAATCTGGGTTAAAGTTGGTCTCTTTCCCTGAGTCATGTCTAGAAAACAGTTTCTTCCACTAACGATATCCAGCACCTACTTCAGCCAAAGAAGACTCTAGACAAAAACCAATTCAATGTTATGTTTTAACAGAAGTTACAAACAGCTCATAAATTTAAATAAATGAAACATGCTTATCCAAACTGTTGAAAAGTGAAGGCCTTAACCAGTTCTCAAGCCACTGATTGAAGTTCAAGTTAAATTCTTTTAAAGAAGCAACCCTCACCCAGACCAGACACAAAGCTGAACTCAATGCAGCAATTTCACTCACCATTTCATCAAGAACAACTTCACTGCTTTTCTTAATTGGAGGTGCTGATATTCCATCAATATTTGAGGTATCTGTAGTCCTGCCTGTGCCATGTGCATCCACGTTCCCTTCCATCTCTATTTCCAGTTTGTCAACTCTCTGCTCTTCAGAATATGCACTCTTTGCATCTACTTCCATTGTAACCTCTCTTGAAGCACTAACTTTGTGAATGGAATTGTTTCCAATTAGCATCGCAGTCCTGCTAGCAAAATAACAATAGAATTATATAAATAAAAAGGTGACCAATCACAAACTATAAAGTTTTTTTTTAATAAGATACAAATTTGCTTAAATGTCAACTACTACGGACTTTTTTGAGATTTCAAGCTTCCTTTTCCGAATCTTCTCCAGCACTGAGGATATTGGCTTATGTTTAACTGGAATAGGCGTAAATGTTGCATCCTTACTCTCTGATGAAGTTAGAAAAAAAAAAACATATGAGTTCCATGATGTCTGACAAAGTTAGTACAAGCACACATTTTCCATAAGAACGAAGTGCTCCCTGTATCACAGTTTACATTACACCCTTTGTTTTAAGAAGCTTCAAAATGGTTGACACCATCCTATTTCCATACAACTCTATCAAGTTCTATAAAACCAAATTCATTAAACTATTCCAACCTTTCAAATTTTTAGTATAACTTTTCTTCACCAAATTGACATTTGAATCATACTCCCATATTCAATTCAACTATCACTAACACAATACAAATGAAAAATTAAACCTTCGCGTCCAATAAAAATTGAGACAGAGAAATTATTAAAAACAGTAAAGACAGACCTCGCAATAATCGCTGAGTATCAACATGAAGTTGCTGAAGAAAAGCTTTATTTTCCTGTATGTTAACAAGCAAATCCAAGAATGTCAAACTAGCATATGCACATGCAAGCATTAGCAGAAATTACAGTTGTGTATAAATAAACCATATGGTTATAAACTACAACAACTATGTCCCAAACTAGACTATTGGGTATCAGGTAATGTTATCTGCTCAACAAACCTTTTCTTCTCTTCTTTTGTTCGAAGCCAGTTCTTTAGACTTCACTTGTCTACCAATGTCACCTTTAGTTCTCTTCTTCTTTTTCTTTTTGTCAACTCCTTCAACAGCTAGTTGTAATCCCAATTTCCCCATATTCATATCCCCAACCTGTTCGTGAATCTCCTTTGTCATGTCACTGGATAACAAATCTTCCCGAATTTCTCTACTTTGTTTATGTTCTTTGTCATGAGACTGATCATTGCCCTCACCAAATTCCAGAGATCTTTTAACCTCTTTGCACTGCTGACCAGAAACGAGAACACCCTTGTCATCAAAGTCCTGACTATGCTTCTCATCAGAAACAGGGTCTAATCTGATCTCAATTTCGCTATCGTTTAGAAGTGACACGAGTTGAGCAGAATCTTCCCTATTATCACCGCCGTTTTCCTCAGAAACAGATCCAAATCTTATCTCATCGTCGGTGCCCTGTGATAAGAGAGGTCCAGTTGAATCTTGTTCTAAAGCTTCCAATTTGGCAAAATCAACCTTAGGAACGTCGTCTATTGGGGGAGCATGTTGATTTTTGAGAGCTTTCTTTAAACGCTTGAACCTCGGAAGAAGGACCTCCGGCATGTGATAATCATCATCGTTTTCCATGAATTACTTGGATCAAAACGGGACTGAGAAATGGAGAAGGGGATGTGTGAACAACAGACAAGTGGATCTTATCGGTGAAATGGAGATTAGGGTTTTAGCGCCAAATAATTCGAATTTTGACCAAAGACAACCGCCAAATGCTTGAATTTGTGATTCCGCCGCTTTTCTTTTCATATAAATGGTAAAAGTAAGTTTGTATCCTATTAAAATTCTGCCTCTTTTAATAATAAAATTTGTGTGTTGACATTATACCTCTTTATATAATATATCAATAGAATATACATCTATTAACAGGGTATCACAGATAATTAAATTTAATCCTACATAATATAATATCGATATGGTATAAATATACCAATAGAGTATATATCAAATATATTTTCCACTAATTTAAAGTTTAACAATTTTTTTATTTATTTCTTAAAAAAATCCTATACACCAATTTGTTATCTATATAATGCTAGAATATCACAAAGGACTGAGGTCATTCTATGATACTACTATGATATATAATATACCACCAGAGTAGTTTTTATGCTGACATCATAAAATAAAAAGAAGTAAGTGGGTAGAAAGGTAAATAGGTCGGATAATGAGTCCATTGAAGGTAAATAGTTTAGATTGAGTTTATTAAAGGTAAATAATTTCAAATTACATCTATTTTATGCACTTTTTCCTAAATATAAACTAGGTAATATGAGGCCCATAAAATGACCTATTATTTTACCTATTTAAAGAAAATATATTATATAGTAATTTGATCTATATTTTGGTGACAGTAATTATTGGAATAATCATTTTTATTTTGTGAATTTTTTGTGATTTATTATATAATTTATTTTTATCACTACATAATGACATGAATTTATCAGGAATCGAAGTTAATCTATTTATTAAAGTGAATTGAATTATATAATAACCACGATTCATTATGCATTACTATTTTAAAGACCAATCTTTTAAATTCATTGCTCAAGTAAAAATTAGAATCAAGAAATGCAAACATGAAGTTCGACATATAATGTATCTTAATTAACAACAAAAAATTGTTTGCACACGTAATATTTGTTTATTCTTTTTTTCGTGTAGAATAATATCTACACTCCAAAAAAAATTAAAATTAGCTATTGACTTCATCACTACTCCATCGTTAATTGTTAGTAGCTAATATAAATACATATAAAGGTTAAAATAATGAATTATATTTAAAACGATAAATTTTTATATTGTATTAATTATTTTTAGTAAACATAATGAATAGAAAAAATATTAAGAATTAAATTAAAGTAATAGAAGATTCGAGTAATTGGATTAGATATCACAATAATTAGCAAAAGAAAGAAATTAATAGTTTTTCTAAGACTTCCTTATAGTTTAGACGTGTATTTAATAAAATGTGTCAAGTTTAATGGACCTTTTAAGCTATTGTCTCATAACAAAATAGAGCATTAGAATATTTAAAATTACTTGAGAAATAAAAAATAAAAAAATTCCATAACCTTTTGAAGAAATAATTGGACCAACATATTAAGATGTACATTTAATCTATATTTTTTACTTTTTCATTATATGACAAGTAGAATTTTCTGAAATTTTGATTAGTTTTTCTGGAAATATCACACACACTCATTATTTTAAACTTATTTTTTAATTAATTTTATAAAAATGTTCTTGACCGCCCTAATTATAGCTTTCTATATAACAAAATTAATAATTTTAAAAAAAAACTTTCAAGAAAGAATAAATTAATTATAAATTTGTGTAGAATATTTTAACTAAATAGAGAGAATTTAGGGACAAGCATAATACAAAATATATAATATTTAATAAATTGGGATAAAATCTTAATTCTTTATGTTTCATCTTTTTTGCTTCATCTTTTTATTGAAAGATGCTTCTAGAATTTTTTTTCCTCATCTTTCTTGGTAGATTTTTGTTGGCATGTGAAATTATTTTTTTATCTTTGATCATCATTAATTTTATCTTTCTATAGAATATAATAGAAAGATGTTGAAAAAATTACTTAGACGGGTCTTTTTTAATAAATAATTACTGACTTTAATTAAATTTTCTATTTATTACTATTTACAGTAATACTATGATAAATATGCACTTGTATTATAACTGAATTATGCATGCAATAGATGTATTATAAATGTTTAAAATATATTATGCTTATTTGGTAAGAATTGATACTATATATTATAAATGTATTAAAATGTGTGATAAATGTATTTTCAATCAATAAAACTTGTATTAGATTTTTATAAATAACTCTTTGTAATATGAATTAAAACAATATCATAAATGTATTATAAGTGTTCAGTGAAAATAAATCATTATTACTGTAAATGGTAAATATTTTTTTAATCTTATATATCTATGTAAATTTCCCAAGATGTTTCTTCAAATATATATTTTTGGCTATATTTCTTAATAGATTTTTATTAGTGTAACATTTCATTTTTACCCTTGTTCGTCCTACCTTTCACATTTTTATATAAAAAGTATAATAGAAACTAGTTACAAAAGCTCGTGCTAGCACAAGTCCAATATAAATTATTTTTATCTCGGTTTATGTGATATTAATAATTTTTTATATATATTTTTAAAAACTAAATTATTAATTGTTGAGACTTATAGTACATTTTATGTTAATTTAAATAATATATGTTACTTATTTTGTTCTAATTTACGATGCACATATAAATTTTGAGAGTATATTTTATTAATATACATAAACTTCTTGGTT
>JAPFFP010000099.1:333955-346326 GCA_026153255.1 Solanum medicagineum
AGGGATACTATCATTGACCTGATTGAGTTAGATATGACTGATTTTGATTTGATCCTCGGTATTGATTGGCTCCACGCCTGTTATGCCTCCGTTGATTGTAGATCCCAAACTGTTAGGTTTCAATTTTCGAATGAACCGATCCTAGAGTTGAAGGGTGATTCCGTAGCACCTAAAGGAAGGTTAATACTATACCTTAGGGCCAGAAAGATGATCACTAAGGGGTGTATTTACCACCTCGTGGGAGTTAAATCTGATGATGTTGATCTCTAACTCTTGAGTCAGTTCCGATCATGAATGATTTTCAAGAAGTGTTTCTTGAAGATTCGCCCGGAGTCCCTCCTGATAGGGAGATTGATTTTGGGATTGATGTTCTTCCAGATACCCAGCCTATCTCAATCCCACCTTATAGGATGGCCCCCACCGAACTGAAGGAATTGAAGGAACAATTGAAAGATTTGTTAGAGAAGGGCTTTATAAGGCTGAGTGTTTCTCCTTGGGGTGCACCTGTCCTATTCATGTGAAATAAAGATGGATCTCTCAGAATGTCTATTGATTATAGGCAACTGAACAAGTTCACCATAAAGAAGCAAGTATCCTCTCCTAAGGATAGATGACTTGTTTGACCAACTTCAGGGTGCCTCTTGTTTCTCAAAGATAGACCTCCGATCTGGTTACCATCAGTTGAAAGTAAGGGAGTGTAATATTCCAAAGACAGCCTTTAGGACTAGATACAACCATTATGAGTTCTTCGTCATGTCCTTTGGGTTAACGAATGCACCTGCAGCCTTTATGGATTTGATGAATAGGGTGTTCTGACAGTATCTGGATATGTTTGTGATTGTGTTCATTGACAATATTTTGGTGTATTCAAGGGATGAATAGGAGCATACAAATCATTTTAGAACCGTCCTTCAAACCCTTAAGGACCATGAGTTGTATGTGAAGTTTTCAAAATGTGAATTCTTGCTTAAATCTGTCGCTTTCCTAGGCCATATTATCTCTGGTGATGGTATTCGAATAGATATTTAAAAGATTAAAACAATTAAGAACTGACCAAGACCAACCTCTCCAACAGACATAAGGAGTTTCATGGGGTTGCAGGCTAATACCGCCGATTTGTTAAGGGATTTTCTTCCCTATCTGCACCATTGACAAAGTTAACTTAGAAAAAGGTCAAATTTCAGTGGTCCAATGAGTGTGAGAAATGTTTTCAAGAGTTAAAGACTAGACCGACTACTGCACCAGTACTAACCTTGCCCCATAGAATAGAAGATGTTGTGATCATGCTTCAAGAGTTGGATTGGGATGTGTGTTGATGCAGAGAGGTAAGGTGATAGTCTATGCTTCCAGAAAACTTAAATTCATGAGAGGAATTGTCCAACCCATGATCTTGAGTTGGCCAGGGTGGTGTTCGCACTCCAAATCTAGCGTCACTACTTATATGGAGTGCATATGGATGTGTTCAATGACCATAAGAGCTTGCAGTACGTCTTTAGTCAGAAAGAGCTCAACCTGCGGCAGAGAAGATGGTTAGAGTTGCTCAAGGAATATGACATGAACATTCTCTATCATCCAGGCAAAGCTAACGTTGTCGCTGATACCCTTAGCAGGTTGTCAATGGGTAGCATAACCCATATTGGGGAGGGGAAGAAGTAGCTAGCTAAAGAAGTGCATTGGTTAGCTCGATTAGGATTCCAGCTTAAGGAGAATGATGAGGAGGAGTTAATATCCAGAATGGGTCTGCTTCATCTTTGGTGGCACAGGTGAAGGAGAAGCAAGATCAAGATCCTGTCCTACTCCAATTGAAGGAGTTCATCCACAAACAGAAAGTGATGGTCTTCTCCAAAGGGTGAGATGGGGTGTTGAGGTACCAAAGTAGATTGTGCGTCCCAGATGTTGACGGTATATGAGATAGAATCATGGCTGAAGCTCATAGCACTAGGTATTCCATTCATACTGGCTCTACCAAAATGTACCAGGACTTGAGAGAAGTTTATTGGTGGAGTGGAATGAAGCAGGATGTTGCTGAATTTGTTTCTAAGTGCCTGAATTGTCAACAAGGTGAAAGGTGAGCACCAAAGGCCATGTGGATTAGCCAAAACTTTGAGATTCCGGAGTGGAAGTGGGAGATAATCAATATGGATTTCATTACTGGTCTACCGAGGTCTCGAAAGCAGCACGATTTGATATAGGTGATTGTGGATAGGATGACTAAATCGTCTCACTTCTTAGCAGTTAAGACAACCAACACTGCGGAGCAGTATGCCAAGATGTACATCCAAGAGATTGTGAGGTTGCATGGGGTCCCCTTATCCATCATCTCGGACAGAAGATCCTAATTCACCTCCTAATTTTGGAGATCATTTCAGAAAGGATTGGGCACAAAGGTGAATCTGAATACCGCTTTCCATCCACAAATCGATGGTTAGGAAGAGCATACAATTCAGACGTTAGAAGATATTTTGAGAGCCTGCGTCCTTGATTTCAAGGGAAATTAGGATGATCACCTACCGTTGATTGAGTTTGCATATAACAATAGTTATCATGCAAGTATTCAGATGGCTCCTTATGAAGCTTTATATGGGAGGAGATGTAAATCACCAATTGGATGGTTCGAGGTTGGAGAAGCGGAGTTGATTGGGCCTGACCTTGTCCACCAAGCAATGGAGAAGGTCAAGATCATTAGAGAGAGATTAAATACTGCACAAAGTCACCAAAAATCCTACATCGATGTGAGGAGGAGAGATTTGAAGTTCGTAGTGGATGATTGGGTATATTTGAAAGTGTCACCAATGAAAGGTGTCATGAGATTTGGGAAGAAGGGTAAATTAAGTCCACGTTATATTGGACCGTATCAAATTGTAAAGAGGATTGGGGAGGTTGCCTACGAATTAGAGTTGCCTTCCGAGTTAGATAGTATTCATCCGGTGTTTCATGTGTCGATCTTGAAGAAATTATTGCGAGATCCTAACTTGGTAATCCCTGTGGAGAGCATCGGAGTGAAGGTTAATTTGACCTACAAAGAAGTTCCAGTCCAAATCCTTGATTGTCAGATTCGCAGATTGAGAACCAAAGAAATAGCCTCAGTCAAAGTCCTGTGGAGGAATCAATTGGTTAAAGAGGCCACATGGGAAGCTAAGGAAGAGAGGAAAGCAAAATATCTGAATCTATTCAAGCCAATGAATGAAAATGTTGAAGGTAAATTCCTTACCCTTGACCAAATTGATTGTTTTTTCGTGTCGATTGTCTATTTGTGAGTCTGGATAGAGATTGTTGATAAAAATGAGGAGTTGAAAGATAGATTGATAGATTGATAGATTGAATGTTAAGGAGAGTTTCAAGTCTATAAGTGCCTCGATATCCACCTTTACTCCTCATTCGAGGACAAATGATCCCAAGGGGGAGATGATGTAACGCCCGGTATAACTACCAAAATACCCCTAGAACGGAGACGTGCACGTAACACATCTTTCCAAGCTCGGATGGGAAATCAGAACCAGATTCGCGATTCACGTGAAAAAATAAGTCATAAAATGGTCTCGATCAAATTTAAGACCAATCGAGTCAAAAAATTAGATTCACAAAAAGTTGACCAAAACAGCGAGGGTACACGACAGGCCCGCGACGCAGACCAATCAGAGACCCAAAACAGTGAGGGTACGGATGGCTATGTGATGCGAACCAACACGCACCCACACTTATACTTTTTCCAAAAATTTTGCGGACCTGTCATTCCGATGTGCTACAGCAAGTTTCAAAAATTTTATTCTTTGAAGGGGCATGCTGGACTTTTTCCCACCTCTTTTAAACATGAACCACGACCCATCTAGGTTGTTTTGCTGATCAAATAGGGTCAACCCCCCCCCCCATTCTAAGTCCTTCTTCATTATACTTGAAAGATAGGGCTTGAGAGAGAAGAAAGAAGAACACAAGATTGGGGAATTCTTGACAGTTTAATTGAGAGCTTCGATCCCAGGTATGTAAGGCTAAACAAAAACATGAGATTATCCTCTCATGTGCCCCATAGGTGGTCTTAGATGGTTGATTTAAGGTTCTTGAGTCAATATACATGATTTCATTGAATATTTTCTTGAAAACTATATTATTTGCATGTATTTTCATACATTGATGATCATTATAAGCTTGTTTACTTGAATTGAATGTTTTACTTGAAGTATTGCATAACCCTATCTATGATTTCTTAAAGATTACATAAAAGAAGGTAGGATTGAGTCTAGAGCCTTGATTGGGAATGTGATCTGGGATTGTGATTGAGAGTGAGACGTGAGAATGATGATGACGACTTGATAGAACTTGATAGTCCTTGAGTCTCCATAAATGAACTCTAATGATTTGTCTATCTGATTGATCCCTAATGATTGTTCAAATCCTTGAACTGTTGATTTAGATGAATGAATGATGAGATGATTAAAATCTCTTTGAGACTGAATGAATGATGAGATGATTAGAGTGTCTCTAAGACTGATTGAATGATGAGAGCCTTCATAAGGCTCAGTTGAGATGAGTCTATTGAGATTTATTGACTGGATGGATTATTTTATGAGCATCTAGTCATGGGAGGAGTATCGAGCACTGAAAGAGTAAGAGTTAGTCCAACTCGCACTCATCAAACTACGTAGCCAAACATAGGTGAGGATTAGAACCATTGCATCTCATTATGGTTCCCTCTAGATAGAGTCCTTGAAACATTAGAGGACTTAACGGATTGTTGGGATCCCTAGTGGATTCGATTCGTCCCATACCTAGTAAGTACGGGACAGTTGTGGCAACATCAGCGTGATTGTTGTATGATCACTGGCTCATAAGTTATTGTTTTCGGATAAGAGAAACTCCCATAAAGTTCCTACCTTGAGCACTCGGAGTCGAAAAGTGATGAGATGAGATGTGATATCATAAGATGAGATGTGATGTGATGAGATGAGTTGAGATGAGACCTTCAAAGGAGAGTCTGATTAATGATGAGTTGATTGGTAGATGGGTCACTTGTCTACTCTTTATTCTTTCTTTAGATAGACATTTGACATGTTGATTGATTTCTATATTGAGTTGTTATTGCTTTTACTATTATTCTACCTGTTTCAATTACACTCAGCTATTTTGTATACCAGTACATTCCAAGTACTGATGTCGCCTTTTGGACTGCATCATGTTATGATGTAGATATGAAGGATATAGTTAATCATCAGGCGAACCGTTGAGGACCTTCGAGTGTTCAATAGATTGGTGATCCTCTCTAACTTCAGAGGGTTCATTACATTATTTTCATCATGCTTTAGAATTTAGAGTTGCTTATCTTTTTATGTTGGATTGAGGTAGCCATGGACCTGTCATTGGCACCACGTAATAGTGATAGACGCTTCATAGACTAGAGTCAGACATTGATGTTGGAACTTGTGAGCTAGTTTTTTTCCACTAGCCTTTATTTATTATTATTGTTAAGATTATGATATGCCCATTTATTTTCATTTATCTTTCGCTGATTAGTAATATTGTTGAGTGAATGAATGCGATGAAGCCAAGTGGTTTGCTGGGGGATTAGCAATACTCTCTGGGTGCCGGCCACGTCTTGTGTCCCCTCCCAGGGCGTTACATGCAGATTCCGTAATCGATATGAAGTTCGATGTTACACTCAAGAGGAAGCCGCCTGCCAGCTATGATTTCATTGTCCGGAGAACATAAGTACTAGATCAAAATTTAACAAAACAAACTATTCCCCGGTGTTTGTTAGGTCAAAAGAGCTAGTTGGTGAGAACAAGCAGTTCAAGTTACAGTGCTTACGCACATATGAACCACAGACACTATCTATCCTCAATATTTTACCTAGCTTTTTCTGCTAATGCAGAAAACCACTATTAAAAATTTTTCAGGAGAAGGAGGAGGAGTAGGAGATATCTTTAGGGTAGCCGTGTATGTTAGCACAACAATGAACCACGGTTGAAATTGGTTAATCGATAAACATAGATGTACTTGATGCCCCGCCCAAGTATGCACAAAATAACTAAATTTCCATTGAGAAATTAAGATAGAGAATAAAGTGAATGATACTTGAGAAATAACACAATACGCATTTTGATGTAATTGAAAAATGAATTAAGTATGCCATACCAAATTCTTCTTCACCCTCAGGTTTGTCATGATGTTCCTTATTGATTATTGCAACAGAAATCTAAAGCCCAATTTCTTCCAAGAGCTCTGTCCAAGCAACATCCAAGACTTGTACAAGTAGACCTGCAAACAAGTTTCATAAAAATATTAAACGAACTTGTGAAAGTACAGATGAATTATGGACTAGGAAGAAGAAACCTTGGATAACATCAATGTAAAGTTTATATAGGAAGCGTAAAATGTCAAGATAGGGTATTTGGGTCTAACTCAACCCCAAAGCTAGCCTTTGAGGGGAGACTTGTCCAAATCTATATAAGCAGACACCAGTTCATTCCCTAACCAAAGTAGGTCTTTAGCATATTCTAACATCCATTTTACACTCAGGCACTACTAGAGCATGGAATGGGAGCCCAAATGGAATGAACTCGGCACTTGGATCTAACTCACTAGTAAACATAAGTCACTTGGATCTAACTCAGCTCCAAAAGCATCTCTTGAGAGAAGATTGTCCAAGTTCATATAAGTAGACCACCCATCAATTCCCTAATTACCAATGTGAGATTCTAACATGAACAAAATCGAAGTCATAAATCAAGGAAACAGCATAAGGTCAGAAGTGAAAGACTTGCCAGCTTCCTCGAGGGCAATAGTTGAATTTAATGTCTTCCTATTAACAAGCTCCCTGGCTTTTTTAGTTTTTTGCATCACCAACTTTCAACAGCGTCTATTCATTGTGAAAATCGTAAAGAATGATAACCATGAGGAAGTAAGTGAGAAATGATGGTAAGAATACTACACAACTATAGGATATTAACGCTCAAAACTAACATATATTATTTACAGAGTAGTAGAACTGGCAAGAATGTAATGTTTATAAATTACACCTAGTTCATTTTTTGCCTAGACGTCTATCCTTCAAGATTGTCTTGAATAGTTTGCATTTAAATAGAACATTAATTTTTGTTGCCAAAGAAGACATCAAACCAACATAGAATTATATACTCATAAAAATAATCATGCTGACTTCTTCGAAAATATATGCAGTTCTAAGTGGTTTCTATGGGAACGAAAATATGAAGTAAAATATTTCATAGCATAAGTTTGAACTCAACTTATGAACTCAAGATTATAAACATTGTAAGATTTTTTGGGGATCATCGGTTGCACATCTGGACCGACTTGATCCAATCTTAACCCGATCCGAGTATCTGATTTTAATTTACGGTAATGCAATTTTTATATAACTATCCAACCTTATCCATTTGTATAAAGTTAGACGATTATTATACATTGTGGAGGCGGTTGTAACCTTCCAACTACTTCTCTATTTTAAGGAAAGGTGTTTGACTCCTAATGGGATAAGGAATTTAAGAGGAAAAGAGATAGAAAAAAAATGCAGAGAAAAGTCAGAAAACTTCTTTTGAATATAATTTGACTTCAAGACTGTAAGATCTAATTATAAAGAACCAGTGAAGGATTCAGAATCCTTAATTCATCAAAATATATAAGGGCATTTGGTTTGTGAACTAGAATCTGTATTCCTAGAGAGACGAATCATGATCTTGGGGTAAATTCGTTGGTGGCTTGACAACTGTCGTGAAATCGTGAAAAAGGTATGACTCATTCTTCTTACCCCATTTATTTTGCTTACAAATGGTATCAGAGGCTGGTTAGTTGATGGTTGTTTCCATGAGTATATGCCTTGATTTTTCTTTATTTATATTTAAAAAGATGAATTATTGACGATTGCTATTTTTAGTATTTTTTTAGAAAAGGCAGAATCCGTTTAGGCCTATTTTGATGCATATTTAACATTTTATAGTTTTGATTTATATATACACCAATTCTACTCGTTTTGACGATTCCAAAATAATATTATAGTAGCGAATCTAATTTAAAACTAATAAGTCATGGTCTTATGAAGTTTGGTAGTTTTTCACTGCGCTTTTTAAAATGAATCTGCTTCCATTTTGCTATTTTTTGAAGATTGCGAAGCATATTTTCAGCCCAAATTGTGTATTTTCTTGATCTACTCGTTTTGAGGTTTCCAAATGTATATTATAATAGAAAATCAGATGTAAAATGAGTAAGATATAATTTTCTGAAAAAGGCCATTTCTGGCAATTTATTTTTAAAAATATAGTTGCTATTTTTTGTAATTTTGGGTTGTTCTAGTTAAAATTCTTGTCTTGAATGTTATTTTCATTATCTGTTCATTTAGTGCTTTTTGAAGAGGTATTTTAATAGCCAAACAGATTTAAAACGAATAGATTGTACTTGTTTGAAGTTTTTGGATAAGGATGTTATCCAATTAAAGTTATATTCATATCTTCAAGCCATTTATGATCTATTTGCCTTCTATCATAAATTTGTGGCATGTGTTATCTCATTAAAGTGTGTTTTTAACTCCTAGTTCCTATTTCAGACATGGCTGAACAGGAACAAACTCGAGTCACCCCAGGTGGGAGTTCTAGATGTCGAGTTAAAGGGAAAACCAAAAGTGCACATCGTCTAAAAACAAGTGTTCGAGGACGAGAGATCATAAAAAGTTGTATCTCTAAAATGACATAATATATGTTAAGGAATGAAAGGGCTATTTGAAGGGAAAGAGAGAAGAAACTAAAAGAGTTCAAGTCTTTTAAGATGTCCCAACAATTTCAGTTGCTAGCTTTATTCAACATTTTGAATTAAGTATATAGAACTGGAAAATCATGTGGATCTCTCAGATTGGGAATATTTGGCTATTTTAGTAGATTCCTTTTGTGAACCACTGAAAGAGAGACTGGTAATAGTATATCATGAGACTTATCCTAGCAAACTTTTTAGTGTGTATATACGTTATCTCAAATTTAAGTAGGAACGACTTTATTACGAATGACTTGTAAACTCATTTAGTTTGCTTATTCAAACATATGGAATATGTTGTTTCTCTCTTCGATATAAATGTATGAGTATTATCATAATTTTTAAAATCTTTGTGGTTTGATGCATTCAAATATGATAATGATCTAAGACTTAGTGATCTTTGTGAATAAGTTTTTATTAATATACATTGAGAAATTATTTTCTGATTTTAGTTAAACATTTTGAGTGTAAATGATGGTTGGATATTTTGAATACCCTTTTGATTTTACACCATATGTGAAACCATTATTAGAATATTAATTTGCTTGAATATATCTTTATACATGCCTAATTGATGAGTGTACTTGCACATGAAACGAACCCCAAAAGTGCCTGAAAAATGTGCCCCAGAACACCCAAAATTTTAAATTCTATATCTCAATATCCGTGGGCGATATCAAAAATTTGACTTCATATTCTTGTTCAGGGGGTCAAAATTAGGAGGAAAAGGGTCTAACCCCGATTTAAGAGCAAACGATTAGCGAAATTAGGGGCAAAAGGGTCGTAATTTTTCTTATCCAGAATCGATCCGCGACAGTACCGCGATGAGCAACTGTTGCAGACATGTACTAATCTTACCTCCACAAGAGGTCCGCATCGCGGACCTATGTATTTTGTTATTAGTGATTTTATCTGGGTCCAAGGCTTTTGGGTCTTGGGCCTAAGTGTTCCCAAATGTGTTTTTACCTATATTTAGCCATATTTTACCGTCACATCATCCTAAATGTTCCCCAATATCCTCTCAAACACTTAGCCATATTTTTCACTCCCAAATTCAAGTCTCAAAACCCTCATCCAGAATTAACGATTTCCTTCAAGCTTCAAGCCTCCATTTTCAATAATCATCACGAGCTTCCTCAAAGCTAAGGTATGTAGGTTTTAGCCATTGGGTCCTTCCATCCATGGTGCCCTAATCTCTTTTTTACTCAATTTGCATGATTTAAAGTTGATTTTACTAATGGGTTTACTAGTATGAACATGTCTAAGAACTATATTAAAGCTATGTAAAGTTGTGACTGTTTTGCTATGTTTTGAGCTATAAATCTTAGATCTAATATAAGATTTGATGAGGGATTTCGATGTATATTACTTGAGGGTATTGCAAGGGGTTGATTGATGGTTTTACAATGGATTTTCTTGCATGATCTAATCTCCATGTTTCATGGTTTTGTACTAGCATGACACACCCTCTAAGTGTTTGATAAAATGTCTGGATGTGGTTCTTGAGGAACTGAAGGTCCAAAGCATGAGATATGACGTGAATGATGTTATGGTGATGGAATGAGGTTATGCATATGATGAATTCTATATAAAGTGTTGCATTAAACCATTCTCAATCCGGGGGAACCAAGAGCCCGCGTAACGTAGATGGGGGTTCGTACTAAATAACCTACTGAGGGTTTTGTACCTCACCGCCAGGGTGATGGAGTGGCTTCATCATCAATGTAGATAGGGGTTTGTACTCATCAACCTAGTGAGGGTTTTGTACCTCATCACCTAGGTGATGGGGTGGCATCATCACCAACCTACCAAGGGGTTTGTACTTTGGAAAGCTAGCTTGGTCTCTTCTACACATATGATATCCTATATGAGCATGAGTTACTTAAGAATGTTTTAACTATGCATTGATCATACATGCCATATTATTATATTATTCTATTGCCTATTGTTATGCAATTTGATTATGATGTCTATCTCGTATTGCATTGCATCTTACATACTTAGTACATTCAAACATACTAACGCATACTCTTGCCAATATGATATCACCATGTAGGAATCGAAGCCCCAAGTTGATCATCCTCGGCCTCCACGTGGCTAGTTCGGTACTACTCAAGCTAGTTGGTGAGTCCTCCACTTCGGGGAACTTAGTCTTTGTTGCTCTTATCCTGTATTAAGATGCTCTTCTTTATGTTCTATTTTGACTATTAGGGTGAGCCCAGTTACTTTGTCTTGCCCCCAGTCTTATCTAAGTATTAGAGGTGTTTGTTAGACATGTTATGTATCTATGATATGAGCTTTGACTCATTTTCTCTTATTATGATGTTATGCAAGCTTTCTGTTTAGCCCTTTTGCCCTTATTCTTACTCTTTATGTCCTTTATATGCTTCCGCGACCGATGATATGTAATGACAAGTTAAGAGGCGTTTGGGGTTCCTTCGAGTTCCCCATTCTCCTTATCAAATCTAGACCCTAGGCTTGGGTCATGACAAACTTGGTATCAGCACTAAGTTGATAGATCCTCGGAGTCCAACACACCACATTGATTAGATTCCTATTCATGGTTGTGAAGTGTGCCATGACTATGAATTGGAGGCTATGAGACGTTTTAGGAAATGTTTCCCTTCTTCATGTTCTAAATTGTGCTATAGAGCTATGGTAAGTTTTTCCCCCTAACAATTGTACTTTGCTATTATTGTAGAGTTTATGAACTTGAAACAAGGTGCTATGAGTGTGAGGGAGTATGCCCTCAAGTTTAATAAACTTTCAAAATATGTTCCTTATTTCGTGGTCGATACTAGATCTAGGATGAATAAGTTCGTGATAGGGATCTCTGACTTGGTAAGTGAAGAATGTCAGTCCACCATGCTAATTAGTGACATAGATTTGTCTCGGTTGATGACATATGCTTAGCAAATGGAGGAGAAAAAGTTGACGAAGAGAAGGGGGAATGAGGCCAAAAGGGATCATATTAGTGGTAAGTTCCAAAGGGGTGGCCGGTTCCATCAAGGCCAAGGGTCTTCTCATACTATTAATAGGGGGTTTGCCAATGACTTCCCTAGGCCTCAAGGTGTTGGTGGTGTGGCCCCTAATAATATGTGTCCTAAATGTGGAGGGGCTCATAGAGGCCCATGTTTGAAGGGTTCTAATGCATGTTATGAGTGTAGGGAGCTTGGTCACAAGAAGATACATTGTCTAAGAAATCGTGGCATAGGCTGGGGTTTAAACGCGGTTCCATTGGGTAAAGGTATTCTCAAGGTGGTGCCCCAAGGCACAATCGATTTTATGCTATACATGGGAGGCAAGGGATTGGTGACATTCCCGACGTTGTTACCAGTATATTGAAAATCTTTTATTTTGATGTGATTTGCATTGACTGATCCGGGCCTGCTCTTTCTTTTGTTACCCCCTTTGTTGCCCAAAACTTCCATGTTGACCCCGAGTTATTGCATGAGTCATATGAATTGTCTACTCCTATTGGTACCTCTATTGTTACTAGGAAAGTTTATAGAAGTTGTCTAATTTGCATTTTGCATAAGTTGGTGCCTTGTGATCTTGTTGAATTAGACATGGTAGATTTTGATGTCATTCTTGGGATGGATTGGTTGCATGCCTACTAT
>JAPFFP010000099.1:347510-363200 GCA_026153255.1 Solanum medicagineum
GATGGCCCCTTATGAGGCACTATACTGGAGGAGATATAGATCACCAATTGGCTAGTTTGAGGTTGGTGAAGCTGAATTGATCGGACCTGATCTTGTCCATCAGTCTATGGAGAAGGTGAAAGTCATCATAGAAAGGTTGAATACATCACAGAGTCGTCAAAAGTCTTATACGAATATGAGGAAAAGAGACTTGGAGTTTGAGGTGGATGACTGGGTGTACTTGAAAGTGTCACCATGAAGGGTGGCATAAGGTTTGGTAAGAAAGGGAAGTTGATTCCATGTTATATCAGACCATATCATATTGTTAGGAGGATTGGGAAGGTCGCTTATGAGTCGGACTTGCCTTCCGAATTAGACGTAGTTCACCCGATGTTTCATATGTTAATGCTGAAGACGTGTTTGGGCGATCCTGCTTTGTTAATTCCTATTGAGTATGGGAGTGAAGGATAGCCTATCTTATGAAGAAATTTTTGTCCAAATCCTTGATCGACAAGTTTGTAAGCTGAGGAACAAAGAGATAGCCTCCATCAAAGTTTTATGGAGGAACCAATTCGTTGAGGAAACTACTTGGGAAACTAAGGAAGTGATGAAACTCAAATACTTGCACCTATTCATGCCAAATGATTATGATGTTGAACGTAATGTCCCTATCCTTAACGCTATTAAAGTTCCATTCTCAAATTTGATGCATTGATTTTAATTTTCGCGTCTAAGACAAAGATAGATAGGTGATGGACAGTTAAGAGTTTGAGAGTTTCCGAGTGAGGAATGAGATGAGTTTTGAGGTTACACGTGCTTCTATTCGGCCTTTACTTATCATTCGAGGACGAATGATCCCAAGGGGGAGATGATGTAACACTTCATAAAATTTCCAAAATGCCCCTAAAACTATCGTGCGCACAACGCGTCTTCCAAAACTCCAACGAAAAATTTGAGATCGGATTTGTAATCAATGCAAAAAATGGTCTCGATCCGATTTAAGAGCAACCGGGTAAAAAATAATTTTTCCTATTTAACAAAAAACAGTGTCGATCCGCGCCCCTGGTGCGATGTGGGGGGGGGCAGACTAACACTTTGCATTTCTTTTAATTTTTTGACTAGAATTCAAAATTTCAAAATTTTGCGAAATTATACTAGTCCGCGCCCCTGGCGCGTCGCGGACCAGTGTGTGAATTTTAGAACTTTTTCTTTTAATTTCAGGAAGGGTATTTTAGTCATTTACAACCCATTTTAAGTCCCAAAACGTGTTTTTATGCCTAAACTCGTACGAAATTGTTTCAAAAACCCACATTCTTCTAAGTCTAAGAGTAGATTCTGAGAGGAGAAGAAGAGATAGCTTGAGGGTTTCAAGGTTTAGGTCAATGTTTCCTTGAGGATTCGTACAATCTTCATCCCAGGTATGTAAAAACTAACCAGAACATGTGATTGTTCTCTCATGTTCCCCAATGAATGTAGTAAGTTGACAATTGATGATTGATAGGTCTCAAGTTACAATTCTTGAAGATTTTCTTGAAATTTATCTATAATTTCTATATAATATCTTAAATTGATGATCATCCTAGTTTAAATTAACTGGTTACATGTATTATTGTGTGATTATGTATTTACCATACATGAATTCTCTGTTAAAGACTTCAAGAATGAACTTAGGGTTAATGTCTAGAGCCTTGACTGTCTAACTGTACTGATTGTTGTGTTCTGAGTCTTGAGATGGGTATGTTGTGGCTGCTGTTGATGGGATTAGTTTCTTTGGAGTTTAAATGAGATTGAACTTAGCTTTGAAAGGACAATCCTACTCTTTGAGTTGATAGATGACGAGATGAGGTGAGAGTTCCTGCCCGTAAAGGCTAGGTGATAGAAGTTCTGGATTGATTGATAGTTTTATGAGCACGTTGAGTCATGGGAGGAGTATTAGCATCGAAATGGGTAAGAGTGAGTCTCACTCGCACTCACTAACTACTTGGCCAGCGTAGGAGAAGATTGAACCGTGAAAACGAATGTTTCCTTTCTCCTGCAGAGGACTTAATAGACTTCTTTTGGGATCCCCCATAGACTCATCCCTTACCCCGGCAAGGTACTGGACGAATGTGGCAACAACAACTCTTCATTGTATCATCACCGACTCATAGGTTGTGGTAGTCGGTTATAGAAATTCCCAGATTGGTTTCATGTTGATAGTACTGTGAGGGTGATGTGATAGTGTGATGTCTTGATGGATAGTGATGTGATAGAGTCATGTTCCTTACTTTGAGATGAGGTCAAGTGATTGTTAAGCCGATGTCATCATACATTGTATAGCTCATGTTGTTTACTTTAACCCATTTTACATAGAGTACATTTCACGTACTATCACCCTTTTGGCGCTGCATCATTTTATGATGCATATTCTGTAGATAGAGGACTTAAGCAGGCGAATCATTGAGCTTCAAAGTTCTTTGATTTGGATTTGGTGAGTCTTCCCCAGCCTTCGGGAGGACATCTTTACTTGCTTTCATTTTCTTTGAGTTCTTTTATTGGACTATGGTAGCTATGACCTGTCATGGTACCTTCTTAGATAGTAGTTATAAAGGCTTCATAGACATAGATTGATGATAGTTGATGTTGGGGCTCTTTTCCCCCTTTTCTTTCTTTATATTGGGATTGTTTCTGTTGTTCTTAGCTTATATCTGATAGTGAAGGTGATAGTCTTGTAGGTCACCGATAGGTAAATTTCTCTTGATTATCTTCTGCTAAATTGTTGATTGAACTAGTGTGATGGGACTAGGTGGTTCGCTTGGGGGCTAGCAATAGTCTTCGAGTGCCAGTTGCACCTAGGGTACCCTCTTGGGGCGTGACAGAAAGCTAGATATCCTCACCTATTCGTGCCTTTCCAATAACGAGCATGAAGGTAATGTTCCTTATTCCAATCATTGAGTTAAGATACATCCATAAGTATGAGTAATGAGATATCAAGAGAGTTTCTTATTGATAAACTAGTTCATGAGTAGCAAACATACTAATATTCCCAGTTTCACCTTCATTTGAAAACAAATGATCCCAAGGGGGAGATATTATAACACCTCACAATTCTCTCTTAAGATCTGAAAATTCATCCTTGCAAATACAAAAGATTAAATCTGGTAATGCCTTACTTGTACTTATATTTTAGGGATCATTAATATAAGTGGGAAGTTTGTTGGAAGTGAAATCGGGCCATGAGACACGCCTAGTGCTTAGTTGAGTTCAAATCCTCCCTACCGGTTAAGTTTATGTCACTTTGGATTATACAAGGGTCAATTTTAAATGCCTATAACTCTTATAACACAAAGACTTAGGTAGCCTATGACCTAACAAATGAAATCTCTTCGAATTAGCTTTCTAACGCAACTGATTTCACCTCATTTAGAGTTTGAATTCCAAAATTATGACCATTTTACTACAGACTATCAGTGTAGAGTTATTTTTACAACCCTAATTTACAGGTCATAAATTGAAATACGACCCATACTATCAGCTCATAGAAAAACTTTTGCAGGTCAATTTTTGAGTCCCAATTACAGACCCGAATAAGAGTCATAAAAACTTCTACAGGCCAGTAGAATCGATCTAGTAACCTAGAAATTTGTCTAAAAATGTAACACCCCATGAAATTATTGGAATACCCCTAGAGTGAAATCATGCGCATAATGCGTCTTCTCAAACTCTGATAGAAAATCTGAACCAAATTTGTGATCAGCATAAAAAATTGAGTGGGAAAATGGTCTTAGCCTGATTCTAGAGCGACCGAGTCAAAAGATAATTTTTCATAATTAAACCCAAAAATAGTGTTGATGCGCGCCCGAGGCGCGATGCACCTCGAACGTGGACCAACACATATACTTTTTTGATTTTTCTTCTATGGGATTGAAAAATTGATCGGAAGGCGATTTACAAAAAATTACACATAAGACACATTTAACAAATGCGATTTTATGTGTATTTTCCTGAAAAGTAGTTTTTTAACGTGTTTTAATTTTTCATTCAAAAAATTACATAGGTGTGCGCCCAGTCCACGATGTGAAATTTTATTCTTTTATTTCGAGAAGGGTATTTTGGTCAATCTCCAACCCAAATCCTATAAATGATTATATGATCATTTTTCTACAAAATGAAGGTTTCTAAACCCATTTTTTTCTGCCTCCAAAGGTGAGAGTTTTGAGAGAGCAAGAGGAGAGAAGCTTGTGATCTTGAGGATTGGGGTCAAATTCTTGCCAGAATTCACATTTGCCTTCATCCCAGGTATGTAAGGCTAAACTAAAAGCATGTAATTATTCTCTCATGTGCCCCATAGATGGTCATAGATGAGATGAGAACCCATGAGTCTCCACACATGATTCTTGAAGTATTATCTTGATTAAATTCTTGAATTGAGCTTTTATCGTATTAACAAGTTTTCTATATAAAATCTTCTTGAAATGGAGTAATTGTTTGAATGTATGTTCATGTCTTCATTCACATGAACCCTAATTGAGAAATATGGTTGCTTTTATGCATTATTTTGAAAAGTGAGATTTGATGGTCACACTGAGCATGTTAAACACTGATGATTTTTTTTAGCATATTTTACTAAGTTTTCATGAATATAACTTTTGAACATAAATAACGATTTGTGAAAGAGTTATGATGATATGCAGAGATTTTTGAAAGCATGAATTTTTTTAAGAAAACACTTGACGTTTTGATGAGTTTTGATTGAATTGAGCATTAAGTCTAAATGATACTTTGAGTACATATTGATGATGACGTAAATATATTTTCTCCAAATTTA
Source organism: Solanum medicagineum (assembly GCA_026153255.1). Lineage (NCBI taxonomy): Eukaryota > Viridiplantae > Streptophyta > Magnoliopsida > Solanales > Solanaceae > Solanum > Solanum medicagineum. The sequence continues at coordinate 352,297 of JAPFFP010000099.1, forward strand.
ATCATTGATGGATGATGGTGATGGTTGAGATGCGTCTTAAAGAGGATTGATTTAATTGATGAGTTTTGAGCATGTTTTAGTCTTGGGAGTATTATCGAGCACCGAGTTGGGTGAGAGGAACACCCCAAAACTACGTGCGCCAGCGTAGGATAGCGTGCAGCACGATTTAGCGACTCTTGTCCCAAAAGTTGGACATTCTCTTTGGATCCGAGAGAGAGAGAGAGAGAGAGAGAGAGAGAGAGAGACAAAGATAGTACGTCCTTTACTGTGGAAAGTTTAGGACAGGCATGGCAACGACGTCATCTTCGTTATACCTCACCATAAATTATGGTGGGGTAGATAGATGTTGTCGGTTAAGAGAACTCTCAAGCAATATTAATTGAGCATGAGATTTCTAACTGAGTTATTCTTTTCTTTTCAAATGTATATTCCAAATAGCATGATTTACTTTAAACTTGCATGTTTTGCTGAGTTGAGATGAGTTGAGCCTTTTGAGTTGAGTTGATGTTATTGCCATATTATTCCACCTGTTTAGGTTTCATTCAGCTATTTTACATACCAGTTAATTCCACATACTGACTCCCCCCCCCCTTTGGGACTACATCATTTCATGATGTACATATAAGATTTGGAGATCATCAACAGGCGTATCTTTGAGGATTTGAGACGTTCATCTGATTGGTGAGTCTACCCTACTTCAAAAGATTCATTATATTTATTTTATCCTGCTTTAGATTTAGATACTAATTAGCTTTACTTTGATTGAGGTAGTTATGGGTTTGTTGATACCACCTGATAGTGATAGAGGCTTCATAGACTAGAGTTGAATATTGATGTAAGATTGTGAGCTAGTTCTTCCTACTAGCCTTTTATTATAATATTATTTTGAGACTAGATGATGATGTGTCCATTTATTCCCTTATGTCTTCCACTGATTAGTAGAATGTATGAATGTGATGAGGCCAAGTGGTTCGCTTGGGGACTAGAAATAGTCTCTGAGTGCCAGTTACGTCTAGTGTACGCTTCCAGGGCGTGACAAAAATCTTATGGATGGATTCCTACGGGCCATAGATGGACTCGTGGAGGACCTAATCAGTAATTTATAGAGGGGTATTTTCATCTTTTATCACCCTTTAAGCCTAAACTTGTTAATTTTCACCTAATTAAACCCCTAAAACGTGATTCTCCATATCATTAATGTTCAAACACTCTCCAAACTTAGAACATAGTTTCAAAAGGGAAAAAGTTAGCATTTCAAGCTCTTTCTTCAAATTTCTTTAAGAACCTAAGTACCACAGGTATGTAAGGCCAACAAAAATCTTTTTTCGCTATTTCACCATCATGTACTTCCAGCTTTCTCCAAGTATCAAGTTATTAGTAGGAAAGAAGTTTTCTTTATTTTGATAAATTGTTCTTGTTTATGCTATTTTTTAAGAAAAGCATGAAATTTACTGAATTTTTCTACTATGTTGAGGTCTTAGGTTGAGATACTAATTTTTATTGATAAACTAGTTAAACCCTATACTTACTATGAAAATCAATGAATGTTCAATTCTTGCTCAAACATAAGAAAAGCATTGTCGTGCCCCATTTTTTCTAACGAAAAGATGGGAACCTGGAAGATGTCGTGGTAGGGACTCTTTTGGGATTTGATTTAATTGAAGTGTCGCCACCTAATAAATTAAGGTGCATTATGACACTATTCTAACCTAAGTCTAAGGCAAAGGGTCAAGTCACCAGAGAATGGGTAAGGGTTCAAGTTACCTCGAGAGGAAGGTGTTAGGCATCCCTCGAGGTCCGAAAGGTGGGTCCCGATCGTATCTCTTAATAATGTGGGAAATAAAACAAATAGGGTCTCTTATTTTAGGAAATTACTTTAGTTAGATCTAAATGATAACAAGAAAGAAATCAAACAAATAAGTGAGAAGAAAGTAAACAAGTAAATAAAATCTAACTACCCCAAACATTTAAAATTAACAAGAAATAAAAAATAAATTAACCACTTTAATTTCTACTCGGATCAGTTTACTCGGCTTTTGAAGACATTTAGCTAACATGGCTTAATTAAGCCTAAGGACAAAATTGAGGATTGCCCTATTAAAGCGCGAGTATAGAGTCATCCTATTCGAGGGTCCAATATACTCCTACCCCTCTCCTAAGTTGATTTATTTATTTAGATTAAAATTGCACTAAAAGATAAAAAAAAAAAAGAATCTAACTGTTCCCTAAAGTGCCTAGCGTCCCTCTAAACATCCAAAAGGCACTGGACTTCTATTTTTGGTGGTTCTAGACTAAAGAGGAATCTAGGACAACCTAAAGGACCTCGCGTCAAACAAAACACATAAAGACGTCATTTAGCACGTAAGAGTCTCACACAGCCTCTAAACAAATTACTACCTAACATGCTTGAAAAACACACAAACAATGCAAAACGACATTCTAAGTATATGCATCACAAAAATTTTCCTAATAGGCATAATTTCAAAGACTAGACTAGAAATGTCATTTATCATTTAAATTTCTATGCGCATGCTTACTAATGATAAATATTCAACCCTGAGCATGATTTCTAAGTCAAAGAATAGAATGACGAATTCTATAGGCATGTTATCTAATAATGAAAAATATTTAAACCTAAACATATTTTCTAAACCAGATAGAATGAATAGAATAACAAATCCTATAGGCATGTTCTCTAATAATGAAAAGAATACCTAAACATGATTTCTAAACCACATAGCATGAATAGAATGACAAACCTGCGACATGTTTTCTAATGACAAAAATAAATATCTAAACTACATAGCATAAATAGAATGACAAACCTGCGACATGTTTTCTAATAATAAAAAAAATACCTAAACATGATTTCTAAACTACATAACATGAATAGAATGACAAAACCTATAGGCATGTTTTCTAAATATGATTTCTATGAAATTTCCTATAGGCATGATTTCCAAAACATGTCATTAAAAATTCCTATAGGCATGATTTTCTAACATGTCGAAAAGTTTCCTATAGGCATGATTTCTATGTTAAACAATACATATATCCTAAAAGTGATTTCTAGATGACACCAAAGAGAAAGCATATTAAGACTTGTAAAGGATAACTTTAAGCACCGATATGCATAAACAGACAAATCCTAGAAACATGATATCTAAAATATAGAAAACTTAAATCCTATTGACATGATTTCTACAATTCCCTTAACATACTAAAAGAAATACATACTTGATTAAAGAATTACTCATGTTTCAAATGAAATTATATCTTTTATGGACACACGACTTATATTTAAACAATCGCATCCTATAATTCAATTTGCCTAAATCGTTAATCAAAAAACAGCAGAAAAAATAAGAAACAAAGAAATAAAAGCAAGTAATATAGATGTTCCCCTCCCCCCCTTCTATACTAGACCCCCATTTTCACTATGTTATTGTTACAACACTTGCGAAAAATTAAAATACAACAACTTGTAAATAAAGAAAAACTTCAAGCCTCCTCCATCCCATCCCGGTGACTCTTCACATCCCAACTTGAAATCCCACACCTATTAGAGGAAAGGAAAATAGTAAAATTGAAAATAATAAAAAAAAAATTTCACCAGTTAAACGATAAGGAACCGAAGAGGATTCGAAAGGCGGCGCAACTTCAGCTTTCTTCTTCTTCTTCCTTGCCTTACTATATATATATATATGCAGAGAAAAAGAACAAGCAGACAACCTATAACAATAGTTTATATTTGCGTATAAAGAGTCTTTAGTGTGTAGAAAAAAGGTAAGTCTTAAGTCCTAAGATGAATTGCTTATATAGGAGAGCAGGAAAAAAATAAAAGGTAAACCAATCAATTAATATTTTCTATAAATGTCCACACATAATATAAGGTAAACAAATCAATCAAAATTTTCCATAAAGGTCCATACATAATATAAGGTGAACAAATCAATCAAAATTTTCCATAAAAATAAAAGAGTAAACATAAAAATAAGATTCAGTCAAAATATGAAGAGTAGCCAAATAAGCAGAAGAGTTTTTTTTTTAGAAAAAAAGGGAAGAAGTAGGTAGAGATTCCCATACAATTGTAGCTAATTGACCTTCCCCAATAAATGTACCAAACTTGATCAAGCACAAAAAAAATTTCCTTGTAAATTAATTACTGACAACTTAAATTGAATAAAACAAGATACCAAAGATTGAAGAAAATCAGCCAATATCACAAATCAAGTCAATTAGAACAAAATACATATAATCACCATCTGATTTGGAGCAAAATTTGCCATAATAATACAAGAACCAATTTATTCAAAATAAGTCAGTGAAAAATCAACTCTATAAAAAAATCAATCAGAGAGTCAGCGAATCAACACCAATCTCAGCCCAACTAAGTAATTCTAATCCCAGAAGGCATCAGTCACATTTGTACAGTGAGAGAAGATAAAAAAAGAGAAAAAAGTATAGGTGAACTTGACCAAAAGTTCACAAAATCACCACAATTCCAGTTCCACAATCAACATAAAGGATCATACTATATTTTAACTAAGGCTCTTGAAATCAACTAGAAATAAACAGAAGTATTAGATAATAAACTTCGAACAATAGTACCCGGATAGACTTCGATCCAACTCTCATGATCTTGGCTGGAGTTTGATTGTTGCTTGATGGAGATCGACCAAAGGAGAGGGTTGAACAGAATTTGGAAGTCGCAAAAAGGGGTTTGGTTTGGGGTTTTTGGGTTGATTGTTTGAGGAGAGATAAAGAGGGGGGGCTTGTCGCATGGGGTTTGGAGAGATCTCGCCGGTGGTTGTCGGTCAGCGAGGGAGAGGGACGGCGAGGAAGAGGGAGATCGAGTGGCGTTTTTCGACGGTTAGGGGTTTTGAAAGGAGGATGTCGGTGAGGGAGAGGTCTAGTAGTTTTTCCAAGTGGTGGGGTCGACGGGAGGAGGTTGTTTCAGGCGGGTGACTTCACCGGAAAAGTGAGAAAGGAGATGGAGCAAAAATGGAGTAAAGAGGCGCTAGCTTTGGTTAAGAAAGATGGAGAATATGGAAGTGACCAAGGGTTTGGGGGCATAGGGGATTAAAATAGAAATAAAAAATAGCATTACTTTGGTCTGTTTGATGAAAATAGATCAACGCACGAGATTAATTTTATTGAATCGGGTCAGATCGTGGGTCAAAAATGGATATTCATGTTCAATTAATATGATATTGAATTGGAACTTAAAAATTAGGTCACAAATTGACCTAATTTAGGTTAGATTTTAAAGGAATTACGTAGGGATTGGCTAGAATTGAAATACATTTCGAGAATATTGACTAAACTCGCAAAGAATTTGACAGAAAAGGCTACAAATTAAATGAATTGGGATAAATAGACTTGTTTGCCATTTAATTAAATTATAATATATGAGTGATATTTCAAAAATAATGATCTTTACGTAACGAAAACAAAATATGTAATATATAATAATTGTATAAAAATATGAAATATCATTTTTGAAATTAAAAAAACATTAATAAAATATATTGGTGAACATTACTTTTAAACATGAAACTAAAAATAATATTGAGTGAGAAAAAATAAAATAAAATAAATAATATCAATACCGAATTTCACTACTATTAAAAGAAATAATAATAATAAAAATAACAACAACAACAACAACAACAACAATAATAATAATAAAATAAAAAAATATATTAAAAATATGTGACTGTTGGACAAATTTTTTTTAAAAATAAATTTATTTATTTCAAATAGCTTGAAAAATGCATATTTAATCAAATGGCAATCCAAAATTGTTAGAGGTCGGTCAAAATTGGGTGTCAACAGTTGCCCCTTCTTTGCTCGGGAATGAAGGATGAATTGTCGAGCAAAGAAAGCTGACAGATTAGCCAATTTTGTCCGACCGTGAAATATTATCGGAGGGACCAAATAGAACAAAAGAGTTTGTTAAAAATATTACGGCCGAGACTTCTGTTGACAAATCTCTGGTCATACTAGAATCAGGTCGTGTGTAGTTCTAGATTTAAGAACGAATGAAATTCCTTAAAATAAAATTAACGGTGCAGATCTTGAAGTAGGAATGATAATAGCTTGAATTAGAAAGATAAGATGGTACAAAAAGTGAGAGTACAGGATATGGTTCCGGGGGTGATAGAAGAGTGAGAGCAAGGGATAGTACGAAGAGTGTAAAAGAAAAGGCAACGATGTACTGCTGTTTGAATAGTATAAAAAATATATATTTGAATCAACTGGCAAAATCTATGAAACTCCACAAAATTCATGAATCTGTAAACTTAAAACACTAGATGAAATGGTTAAAGTGTGTATATTAAGTAGTTAAATAATGCTTAAACATGATGCAAGTTCCCATTTAGTCTACGAAATTTGCCATAAGAAAATAAGGATGATGTCTTAGGCTATGGCGTCTTGGGCCATGCTAATCATAAAATATATTCTCAGGTCGTGAGATGATATCTGTAGGGCATCATCTTCTCAGGTCGTGAGATGATATTTGTAGGCCATGAAAGATGATGCCTCTGGACGATAACACCTTCGGGTCATGATGAATATAAATTAAATCCCTAGGCCATAAAATGGTGTTCGTAGTCCATGGAGATGACGCCTTTGGACTATGATGCCTTTAGGGTATGATATGCAAAATTAAATCCCTAGGCCATGAAAATGATGTCCTTAGGCCATGAAAATGATGCCTTCGGACTATAAAGTCTTAGGGGTATAATATGTCAAGTACCTTTTAGGGCCAACACAAATAGAACTTTGATCATATGCAAGTTATAGGGCCAATATTATGCAAGATGCAATTCTCGGGCATAATAGAATGCAAATCTAGGGGTATATGCAATTTCTCGGGCCAAAAAAATGTAATTTCTAAACGTGATGCAATGCTAATTTTAGGGCATATGTAATTATGCAATTTTCTAGCCAATATCGTGCAACACAAATTCTCGGGCCAATGTAATACAGTGCAAATCTCGGGCCTTGAGTACGCAAAATTCGGGCATATGCAGTTTTTCGGGCCAATATCACGTCAAATGCAATTTTTGGGCATGTTACAATGAAAATTTTAGGGCACATGCAATTTCTCGGGTCAATAAAATACAATTTTTGAAAATATAATACAATGCAAATCTCGAGCCAATATTATGCAGAATTTGCGCATATGCAATTTTTTAACCAATATCATGCAAATTTGTGCACATGCAATACAAATTCTCGGGCCAATGCAATGCAATGCAAAATCTCGGGCCAAGATGCAGACGTAGGATTATAGTGCCAATGCGATGTCATTCTCGGTCTCAAATGCAATGCGAAACATAGAGTAATATTTTGTCTTACTAAAATGAGCTTGTTCGAGCAATGTTGAAATATGTATCCTTTCTACATTCAAAGAAAATTGTTAGTTTATAAAAGGAGAAGGTTGATCTATCCTTGGCCATGGCTGGTACACTCCACTTGTTGTTGATATCCAGACTCTTTTCGGGCTTTTGTCTTGGGTACATGGTATAACATTTGAATTTTGAAAGTAGTATGTATTTATATATTTTGAACATAACAAAAAAAACAGGTGATAATTTATAAGTGAGGTTGAATCCTTGATAGTGGCACAGTCTGAGACAAACCCAACATCTAATTGATGAAGCACTGTTGCAATACCCAGTGCAGAATTTAGACTTTTTTTTGCAAGATCTATGTTGCTTCGTTGTGAATTTTGAGCTTGTCTCAAAAATTCTGCCCTAGTTATCTTGTGTCGAGGGGAAAAATAAAGATTTTATTATAATAAGACCAAACTCCATAGGAGCACCTACGTATCCCTCTTAAACGGGAATCAGGTATGACATAGTCCCAAGTACAAAGAGCATAAGACAATGTTTAAATGCAGTATCTCTTCACAGCATCTTAATATGATGGGCCTGGGCCAGATTTCACCATCCATTTCTACGAGTATACGTGCTCCTCCAGTCAAGACACGATGGACCATATATGGACCTTGCCAGTTTTGTGCGAACTTGCCCTTGGCTTCATCTTGATTTGGAAAGATTTTCTTCAAAACCAATTGCCTGGGGGATAAATACTTAGGTTTGACCTTTTTGTTGAATGCTCGAGTCATTCTATTATGATACAGTTGTCCATGACAGATGGCATTGATCCTTCTTCCATCAATTAGTGCTAATCGTTCAAACCTGCTTCGTACCCATTCGGGTTCACTCAGCTTCGCTTCCTGAATGATTCTCAGAGATGGTATTTCAACCTCGGCAGGAATTACAACTTTATTACCATAAACCAGAAAGTAAGGTGTTGCCCCAGTAGAAGTACGAATGGTAGTTCGATACCCAATAGTGCAAATGGTAGCTTTTCATGCCACTGCCTGTGATTATCGATCATTTTCCACAGTATCCTTTTGATGGTTCTTATTCATAGCTTCTACCGCTCCATTCATATGGGGCCTATATGAGGTGGAATTTCGATGGTTGATCTTGAATCTTTCACAAACCTCCCTTATCAGATTGCTATTGAGACTTGCACCATTATCAGTGATGATTGTTTTGGACACTCCGAATCGGCATAATTGGAAAATTGCATGCAAGATGGTAACTAAGGTTCTTCCAACCCTCTTGTGAAGGTGAAGGCCGAATTTCACCATGGTGCTTGGTTGGCAACCATGATGTGCCAACTAACTATTACCTATTGTCCTAGTCAACCTCCCTTTGGTCAGATTTTGTTCATTAGACGAGAACACATCAATCGAATCTTGTCATATACTTCCCTTTTCCTATTTGTCACTACCTTGGTCAGGATCATGATAGTAAGTGGGGTTTGATGTTGGCCACCACCAAACAACAATTAAAATGAAGGGAAATAAACAATATATGCAAAACCCCAATCATAGAAATGCAATAAATCTACGTCATCTCAAGTCAACTACCATGGTTCCCACAACGCTAAGTTGTGGGTGCTTAGCTACTCACGGCAAAAGCAAAACAAATAAAAATGCAAAAATAATACATAGTTGAGAAATTTACCCAAAGAAATGAAGTTGAAAGCACCACAAGTTGCATACGACAAGCTTGATATATTGAGATTGAATATAATATGAGATTTGCACTCCCCAAAAGAGGGCTTTTCAAGAGAAAATAAAAATCTATTCTAGAACCCTAAAATATTCTTGAGAGAATATCAAAGGTGTATTCAATGTTCTCTATCTTGAATCTCTGCTATCTATCTAAATAAAACCCTGACTTAAATTATTTATAGTAGTTATAAATTTAGCCCTAAAAGTTTTACAGAAAAAGACAGCTGGCATCTGGTTTGTCTCGCAGGTTCGAATCATAGGGTGACCTACGAGTCATAATTAGGGTCTCATATCAGGTTCTTGGCATTTTGGACTCAACTGGTACGATCCATTAGTATGAGTCATTGCTTGGGCTACGACTCATATGTTCCTCTCGTAGTCTAGGCCATTAGTTTTTGGTCCAAAAGTTTTGGCTCTCTGTTTCCTGCTACTAGTCTACCTATATGAGTCGTAATGAGACTTACGACTCGTAGGATGGCCTCGTAGGGCTAACCTCCACATGGTAGATTTCTTACTTTTACTCGCTGTTTTGGGCTATGAGATCACCATATGACTCGTAGCTTGGGCTATGACTCTTAGATGAGGTCGTATGTCTTGTGTTTCAATAAAATCTGTAATTTTTCTCCAAAGTCATGCCAACCTATCTTCTCTGCAAAATCAACACAAAAACACATTAAAATCATAAAAAATCGCATTGAGAACTCAAGAAAATCCTTGTTTTAGGAACCAAATATGTTGTATTCTGACAGCACATCAGTAGAGGTATTAGACGAAATGGTGGAAAAGTTGATTGATAAGGATGTGGTATTCGTTAAGGCTCTTTGGAAGGTTCATCTAGTCGAAAACGTCTCTCGGGGAGCGGGAATGGAGAAACAATACCCGTATCTCTTTCATTTTTATTCAAGCTTATGATGACATGTCAAGTCCTTTCATGATTCCAATCCTTATGTTTCAGCCCTTATGTCATTTGCATGCATCCATGTTTATGTTGACAAGTTCATGACAATTTTGATACTTATCTTGATGTTTTGAAAAAGGTGATTTAAATGTATTATTGCATTCTTGGTTGGGCTGATTTGTTCATGATTATCCTTCACATATACGTTTCTTTAACATTCAGGGACGAATGTTTCCAAGGGGGAGATATTGTAACGATCCCAAAAAGTGCCCAAAAGTGTGCCTCGAAACTGCCCAAAATTGTAATTTCCATATATCTCAAAATTCATGAATTATTTCAGAAATACGACTTCATATTCTTGTTTAGGGAGTGAAATTTAGGGGGTAGAGGGTCTACCCTAATTTTAGAGCGAACTTTTCACAATTTCAAATTTTTAAGTGACGAATTCCAATGAGGTTAGCGCGTTACAGGCGCGATGCGCCTCAGTGTAATTCCCGTCCAATTTTTCAAGTTTGGTCCAAGACTTTTAAGTCTTGGGCCTAAGTGTTCCCATACATGAAAATATCTATACTTAGTCTTATTTTACTCTCATATCACCCAAGACTTTTTCCAATACTCATTCAAACACTTAGTCTTATATTTCTCTCAAAATTCAAGTGCAAAAACTCTCTCTGGATCTTAAGGGATTCAACTAAGGTTCAAGACTCCATCTCCAATCTTCTTTTCTACAAAAGCTAAAGTACGTGGGTTTCTTTCATGGGTTCCTTTCACCCAAGATACCCAAGCTTTCTTTTACCTAAAATTGCATGATTTAAAGTTGATTTACGAATGGGTCTTATTTATTATGAAAATCACTGCACACTATGTTGGGATTTATGAAATTGTGACTGTTTTACTATGTTT
>JAPFFP010000099.1:367809-391643 GCA_026153255.1 Solanum medicagineum
AAAATGAAGAAAAAAAAACCCTTTTATATGATTTTAATTTCAAAAATCCCCTCCATTTAAATTTTGATAAAAAAAAAAACCCACTCCCCCCCCACCCCCCAAATAAAAATGATACCATGCATATTTTGTGGAGAAAAAGCAAAAAGTTAAACCATGTGCGCGTGATTGCCCACCTATCATGAGTTTGACTTGCGCTTTAAAGTTGCCACTTGATCATCAATCCCTATGGAAACCTATTTAATGAACCAAGAACGTTTCTCCTCAAATATTATGTCTGAGACTAATCTTTTCATGTCGAAAGAGATTGTCATTTCACTTGCAAACATCTCAAAAGGTCGTTCTCTGAATGATAACACTGATTCATTCTCGTTATAGTCGTTGACTCCTTCTCAAATTAGTTTCTCGAGTTTAATAGGATCCAACTTTGCAAATTTCCTAAACGTACCAAGTTCGTATAGAAGTTATTGTGATCATATTAGTAATGTAACACAATCAGTATAAGTTATCATTTTCAAGAGAAAATTCAGTTATATATAAATAAAAGTTACTTTTTTAATATAGTAAGAATCAGGATTAGTTAAAGTCTGACAAAGATTGATTTGTAGATGAGTTGAGTTAAATTTTTAATGCAAGACAGATATTTTAAATAATAATTTGAAAATTTTTAGGTAAAAATTAACAAATGGTACTTTTGCTCTGTTTTTAATGGTTAAGGGGTATTTTTTACTCCTTTTGATTTTAGTTAGGAAGAGGAGTATTTTGAAGTTAAAATTTAATGGAGGAATACTGTTTAGCAAAAAATTTAAGGGGGAGATATTTTTGATACAAAACCTAATGGAGGGCTGTATTTTAAATAGTTTGAGGGTATTTTAAGGTTGGCAATATTTTAAGCAAAATAATATTGCATAATATTTTATTTGTATGTCGTGCTTGTGGTTGTGTGGTCAGTGCTATATATAGGAAGTCCTCGGAAGAACTGTCAACACTTTTACAGTTCAGAGTGCACTTTCTCCTTCACATTTAAGCTACTCCATAAAGTCTAGTCTCCACAGTTGTGAAAGAAATATTTCTTTCATCCTCCCGAATTGCTTTGTAATCTTGAGGCCATGTCTCTGAGCAATAACATTACAGCTTTCTTGAACTTTGTGGCATTCATGTGCTCCATCCCAATAATCGCCGCCGGTACGTGGCTGGCCTCGAAGCCCGACAACGAGTGTATCCACTGGCTCCGGTGGCCTGTTGTGTTCATGGGTCTCGCCGTTATGCTTGTCTCCTTAGCTGGATTCGTCGGCGCTTATTGGAAAAAGGAGGGACTATTGGGTGTTTATTTGGTCTGTATGGCTATTCTTATCATCCTCCTGCTCGTGCTCCTTGTTCTTGCTTTTGTGGTCACGCGCCCCAACGGCGCGTATTCTGTGCCCGGTAGGGGTTATAGCGAGTACAGGCTTGCAGGTTTCTCGTCCTGGTTGAGGAATCGTATTACCGATGGTGATAGTTGGGGGAATATAAGGGCGTGTTTGGCTGTTTCTGATATTTGTCCTAAGCTTAACAGTGAGTTTATTACTTCTGATCACTTCTTCGCTGCTCATCTATCCCCTATCCAGGTAATTTATTTCACCTCTTTTGCTTTATTAAATATTATCCCCATAAATTCAGACAAGAATTAATTCATAGAGTAAGAATTCAAGTTACCACTTTTTAGCAGACTTCAATTGTAGTATTGCAAATTTCCACTCATCGGGTCAATTCCGATTTTAGCATTTCAAAAAGTATAGGACAATTTTTTCACACAAACAAATTTTAGTAGGCTATCAATTAGGTTTATTATCGTGTTTAGATTAACCACTTTCTTCAACCCCTCCCCTAAAGAAGGCAGACTAGCTGGGTTAGCATCAAGATCTGTGCTTTTGTTATTTTTCAAAAGTGTATGAATAAAGTAAAGATAAAAGAAGAACAAGTATTTGGTGGTTCTAGAGAGTTTGAGCAAACCAAAAATAAAAGGGGTAAGAGATGAATCAAGATGTACTACTATACTAATTAAATCATTTCTGGCAAGTTATTGGAGGTTTAGTTTGACTTCGATTGGTTCATCACTACATGAACATATTACTTTATCTTTATAATTCAGTATGTTGCAAATATAATTAAAAATTGAAAAAGGATGTTGCAATAGTTAAACTTAAAAGAGTAATGGTGGGATGAGATGGGGCCTACCATGAGAACTTGTTGGTGAATGAAAGGATGAGCCCATAATTTTGAAAGACAATTAGTTGAGTTTGTCATCCTGAGAGATTGGAAAAACTGCATTATTGCCTATGTTATTATCAATACAAGGTAAATATCATGGTGAGTTTGGCCCACTTGTCTAGTTTACTTGCTGGTTGTAGAATGATGAATAATCTGGATTTTTCTATCTGATAATGGCAGAATATATTTGTATTGCAATGAGTCTAAATTCTATTTGTGTTTCAAGAAATCACTATTAACCTATTTATAATGCCTGGCTCGTACAAATTCATCGCCCTTAATTATAGCTTTTTGTTTAATTTTTTGGTAATCATCTAGTTGAAGCTATGAAGATGACCGTCGCTTTCATGCAATACAGAAGCTACTAGTCTTCCATACCTATCTAAGCATTGATGGATATTGTCTCTATATAATGTTGCCAGCTAGCTTTTGCGTCTAATAATGTTTGTTTTGGGGCATTCAGTGTTACAATCAGGGGCAAAGCTAGTGTAACATACTATTAAAAGATCCACCTAATATATTGTGGATGAATTTCAAAATCAATCCATATATTATATTCAAACTATGGATCCGCCTCGAATCACAAGTATGGACTAACTGTCTTTGCAATTTATTTTTCCCCTGTCCTCCTCGCTCGACTCCATGAGGCGATAGATGTTGGTAGTGTGTAGTATGCATAAGTAACGAGATAGCTGGTATATTTAGCTATTTACTCAATTGGTTCAACACAATTTTGCAGTCAGGGTGTTGTAAACCTCCTACAATTTGTGGGTACCAGTATGTGAACCCAACCGTGTGGAATAACCCAACAAACACAATAGCAGATACAGATTGCTCCATCTGGAACAATGACCCAAACCAGCTGTGCTACAACTGTGATGCTTGCAAAGCTGGTTTATTAGGAAATCTCAGAAAAGAGTGGAGGAAAGCAAATCTTATTCTCATCATCACGGTGGTAGTTCTTATTTGGGTATATCTCATTGCTTGCAGTGCTTACAGAAATGCCCAAACTGAACAACTTTTCCAACGTTACAAGCGGGGTTGGGCTTGATTTCAACTTCTCACGACGGTCTAGATGCACTTCGGGTTTTTGCATTTAGGTGCACTTATTCTTTGTACCATCTTATCTCATTAAGTCATGTATGGCATTGTGAAAAACTAGTTAGTTGTTCTGTTTTTTTCAAATTAGTTTATGTACATTTTGGACGGTTAAAAGTTTTACCTTTTGTTTTGGAAAACTGAAAAGTGTATCCAAAGAGCAAGCATTTTCCCCTCGTAGATTGGTCTTTCGCTTCTCTAAGAGAGAGTTCACATTTTCCGCGGACATGGCTCAAATATTTTTTAGCCGAAATGATTTGTTGGTAAAGCTAAACATCTAAAGTTATCATTTTTTACTTTAGACACTTAAAGTAAAACTTGTACCAATTAAACATATGTAGTAAGTATATTAATGGGTTCTACTCAAAATTTAAAGGTCAAACACATATGCAGACTTATAAACTTGTCTCTAAATTTTATTTGATACTCTAACTCAATTTTGTTCTATTTTAATCATTCAGCTCTAATTTTCATGTTTCATTTTGACACTTTTGACCAAAAAAATCAACAAAGTGAAGAGAATGTGCTCTACATGTCATTACATGACACAAAAGCAACCAAAATAACTTAAACAACTTCTCTAACTTGCCCTCATTTGTTATTTTGACAATATATCTTATCTTTGTTTCATTTTACCCTTCAATTCTATTTTTATGTACCATTCAAATACAAATACGAATTTTCTGATTTTTTAATTTTTATTTATCTTCTTTATTTTCGCTTTTTCATTTTATAATTGGCGTTTGTCCATCATTTTTTCTAAAAAGAAAAAAAAAATAACAGATAAAGTTTACTAAATTTTTTTTTTTTAGTTTCTCAACTTTTCTTGAAAAATAACCAAGAAAATTGTGTCAATTTTCTTTCTAAAACAATCATTTGAATTAAATAACACTTATTTTTTTTTCATAGTCAAGCTATTTGGATTTAATGAAATACTAGCTTTCTAATTTTTCATTCAACTAAATATGGGTAAATAGAACTCATCTTCAATGCAAGTAAGAAGAAACTCTTGTTCTTTGCTAATAACACTATTAAAGAAACATTAAACTTGATAGACTTTGTTGGTTTGTTATTGATTTTTTTAAGGAAGAAAATCGATACACTTTTGAGGGTTATTTTTCACACAAAAATACAGCGAAATTCTCAAAAAAGAAATTATATTTTTTTTTAAAAAATCAATATTCATCCGTCAATTTTTTTAACGAAAAGTAACATATGAACGTCAAATTTTAAAATGCAAAATTACAGTTGAAGAACATATATAAAAATTTTAAAAAAATTATAAAATTAATATTTTTTATTTAAATGGTGTATGAAAATAGAGTTGAATGACTAAAATGGAACAAAGCCAAGATGGAGTGCAAACAAAAATTAAGGGCAAGTTACAGGGGTTATATATGTGTTTGGCCCCAACTAAATAACTGTTGTGTGAATTTTTAATTGATAAATAAAATTTTAAAACCTTTCAATCAGTAAAGCCTTTTTTTTTACTTCATCGAATCCTATCTCACGAATGAAGAGTGATGGTATCGAGGGTGACAAAGAAATCAAATAAGAAATAAAATTAAATTTTAAATAAATAAATAAATAAATACTTTTTTAGCTTTCACTCTCTTAGAAAATTGTAAGCACACACTCTGGCACATCACTTGTGTTTAAATGATACACTTTTAATTGTGTTAAAGTGTCTACTTGGAACAAGCATAATTAAAGTGCCAAAATGAAAACTTGTGTCAAATTTAAGTGTTCCTTTATGTGTTCGGCCAAATTTAAATATATGACCTCACAAGGAAAGTACAAGTATAAAGGAAATTCCCTTTTCTTTTTAACTTAATAGGGCCATTGTGGCTGATTTATTGCAAATAGAATCTGTACATTGTTCAGATTTGGCCAAAACCTGGCTCAATCCATTCATAACATATTCTGAACACTTACACCAACTCTCTACCTTCCTAGCTTTGGCTTGTCCGCTACACTTCCTTGTCCGATGTATCTTGAAGCTCTCATGATTCACTCTTTCCTTGTGCGCTTTTGGGTCATCAACCTATCTTGTCAAGCCCAAAGTCCCGTTAGGGCGGACTGGCACCCGCTGCCGATAAGACCCGGGAGAACCAACCTGTATCTATGCGCTTTCTATACATATTATAAGGGATTTTTACATTCAACATGCTTTTAAGAAAGTAAACAGCGATAACAAGCCAAAGGAAATGCATATGGCTAGGCCGTTGGGGCCACGGTGTCTAAGATACGAGATATGACCACACTTTAATTTACATAGTCTACAAAGCCTCTAAATAAGGAAAAGTATCTAATAAGGGTAGGGACAAGCCCCGCCTCGACTAACTATACAACACAAAAATATAAGCTCTAGAACACACAAAGCTCCGAAGCAACCTGGAGCTTGGTAACAGCAGCCGGATATCCTATACTCCTACTGGGGAAAGCTACTACCAGCTGTACCTGCCACATGAAATGCAGGTCCCCCGTAAGGGACGTCAATACGAGATAATTTACTGAATATGTAAGGTAGAAAATATTGTATATGAAGTAACAACTCAAATGAAACTAAGCACTGGTGTAAGGATAAGAGACCACCTCTAGGTATACTGTGGGATCATTTACTTTATGTTCTTTTTATTACTTTACCTTTACTATATAATCTGTGCACAACATGTAATACAAATGACCAACTGATCAGTGGTAATCTATATCAGGATCAGCCTTGGCTAGGATTTTCCTTTCACCCTTTAGGCTACCGCCCGTGATAGGATCGACCCTGGCTAGGTGATTCTTCCACCCCTTGGGTTACCATCCATCAATAAGCAATATACTTTATCTTTCAATTACCTTTTGGGATGATTCCTTTGGTGGTCATAATATTGGAACCGGAGGGCTGTAGATACAACATAATCACTAAAGACAACATCATAATGAAAGGAGTAGGTTACACAAATAATGAAATGCATAGGAAGTAGAACAACACATGAACTTTATTTAGTAGAACGAACTCGTGTCTCTTGATACCCAAGTGCGTATGCAGGGCTGCAAGTGGCTATGTATGAGAGCATATGAACATGTGAAAGAGTGGGGACATGGCTATTTGTTATGTCAGAGTAGATAAGAGCCTCTATGTACCAAAGAAGAGCCTAAGTTTCATGCCAAGTAATGGAAAATCGAGTATCCTTACATACCTCGTTGTATGACCTTATTTGTCACGACCCAAAAATTGAGCGTGATGGCACTTGCTCAATCCCACCAGAACAAGTCATCCTTAACTCAAAAGGGATGATAAATATAATGTGCGGAAGCATCTTAACTAAAATAAACAACTAAATTTCAAAAATAAGTTCCATATACTTAAATCCCACCCAAGGATTGGTTGTTACGCGTACAAGCCGCTAGAAATACAGAAAATCAAAGAAATAAAAGTCCACACTGTCCTTCTTCGCAAATAGAACAAGTACAGAAGAAATAGGAACAAGAGAGTCAGCCAGATGACAACAACTACCTCTCTACGTCTCCTGAGAATCTTCGACGCTTTAAGGAATTTCTATTCACAGTCCGGGTTCACTACCTACACGAGTGTAGAAGCAAGGGGTGAGTACCAAATACCACACAGTACCCAGCAAGTCAACTAACAAAACAAAGAAGTCTAATAGAATACACAAACTCCTTTCATCCTAGTCGATCTCCACGACACCAACTTGCACAAAGGTTATTCCGACCCAACAACATATAATATTTAAATAAGATAGTATTTCATCATATCACACTTTCCAAGGCACAAGTTAAAAGCACAATCAATCATAATGACAACACCATGCTATGTAATGGTATGCAAAGGTGATATGCAATGCATTATGCAACTATGCCATCACATCGTCGTCGGCAGAAACCTCGGCGTCACAACATCATCATAAACATGCCGGCAGAAATCTCGGCATCACAATATCATCATAAATATACCGGCAGAAACCTCGGCATCACATCTCGACCGGTAAAAATCTCGGTCCCAATATTTCCATCTTACTCATATTAATGCAAATATGCATGTCATGGAATGAATGAACATGATATGAATTTCATAAATACATTTACTCATTATTTTCAACCACAACAATATATACATCGAAAATATAGAATTCTCATCACTTTACCACATTTATCAATTCAAGCATAATAATACGCCAACTTGCGTTCACATTCTTAATCATCTCATTTCTTATAAATACTAAAATATTTCACATATCACACGTAGGAGAAAGGAAAATTTGAGAATTCTACGAGAATTACAAAGTTTTGAAGTCCACTTGCCTTAGTCAAATCACAGTCAATCTAACATTTTGGCCTTTCCTTTTTGAATGGAATATATAGCACCACGATCTAATCAAATAAATTATCACTATAAGATTTTTAAATTAACATTAACATCCTAACGGTATCTTATATAATGGATTAAAAATAAATGTTATATTCGTAAAATATATATTAACAATTTGCTTATAAATATATAATATATTCAACATATTTATATACTTACATCAGTGTTAACATATATATGGTATCTTGTGTTAACAGATAAAAGATTATAACTGTACACAATTTGCATTTTATGTTGTCGTTTACATGATGTTGTTATTATAGTTCATAATGCAATTGAATTTACCCCTTTTAATATGAGTTACAGAATGGTACATAGATTGATTTCACACTTTAAGTGATATTTAAAAGAATGTTATGATTATGTTTTAATATTTAACAAGACATTGTATGCATAGTTTGATTGTACTGGCAGCAACACTTTTGCATTGTAGTACATTACATATTAACTAATACATTGTTATAATTTTAAATCCAATAATCATATTATTGATTTATGATACATTATTACTCAACCTATAGTTAAATAACATATCTAAATTATGTGAGAGAGAACTAATATTTTTTCCAAATATTTTATCCATTTAATTCTTTACTTTATCCCCTTTTTAAACACATGCCTCCACTTGCTAAATGTTTTATTTATTTATTAAATGTCTATATATTTCTTATAAAAATATTTCACATAATAAAGTACGAAAATAAACTCATTTATAAAGAAATATCTCATTAGAAAAGATTTAGAAAATAGGAGTAACTTACAAGAATAAAATTTGTCGAAACTCCGCACAATAAAGCACCCCCGTTCAATTTAATAAAACTCTCAAATATTATATAAACAATATATATATATATTTTTCATTCCTTTGCCTATTGTTTTTCTTTTTCCTTTTCTGAGCACACTGTAATGTGCAAAGGGAGATATATATAGAGAGGCTGAATGTCTCTTCAACAACTCCAAAAGGAGCACAAATCAGTGGACAATTCCACTTAACATATAAAGAAAACAACACACTAACAAAATAATATAAAGAAATTGTGGCCTAATCATACCACTTAAGAAGATATAATAAAATATTAAAATGCACTACAATTTCATTTTTTTTAATTTCCTCCTTACACTATTCCAACTCAAGTAGACAAAAATTCGGGATCGTTACATCGTTATTACCTCGAGATAACATTCCCTTCCTCCAAATATTTATCTACAATATAGTAGGTGATAAAACTAGCATTAGTAGCCAATAGATGCATCTCGGCAGCCCAATCACATAAAAGCAACATACGGGCAGCAAGCGGACAATTATAAACCCAAGCGTATTCTTTCAACCTTTTCGCCCCTAATCGTATCTTCTAGTACACATTCTCATATACATATCATGTGCAGCCTATTTTAGTGCCATAACAGTCTTACAACAGCCCACAAAGCAGAACACGTAACAATTCTACGTAACATATAATTGGGCAGCATAACGTTACATCCCTTCGTTACATTTTGACGTCGATAATTCCAAACCTGTTCCAACTTTAACCGAACTGTTCCCACCCTATATATACATAAAACCAGTCCTTAAAAATTTTAAAAATAGTCCAAAAAATAGGTGGAGGACGTGAGACCATAGTCCTCAATCAATCAGCTCACAAGTTCCTATTACGAGCACAATTACGATATCACACAAGAACTCACTTTCGTAGACTGTAAAAATAGTGCAGCAGCCTTTATACATCATTATAGAACCAATACTCATTAAGAGTAGTAGCCTCTCTTCATAATCAATCCAACCAAAAAGAGAAAAGATTCCAAATAACCAAGAAAATGTACAACAACTTTTGTAACACATGCTGTCCAACAATTTCAGCAAACATAACTAGCATATATTTCTTGTTTGTCATGAGATAAGTATAACAAATACATAGATATTTTCACTTACCTTAGCCTTCAGGATTTAGGTTTCCTTTAAGAACCCTAGAGGTGTATTGGCTGCCATGTGAAGTGGAGCAAAGAGAAACAAAAGTCTTTAGGAAAGCTGAACAATTGTTTCAAGTGAAATGACTTGAGGGGCTGTTCTGAGCCCTTTTTAAAGGATCTCTTTGGCCAACTTTCTCTTGAAGTTTTGACCACATATTAGTACATATTAAGAAGCTAGTGATGTAGCAGCTTGACCCTCACACTTGTGACTAAATGGGTCCTATCCCATTTTCCTAATTCCTCTTCACTTAGTTTGGGCCCGATTAGCCAATGGATTGTGATGTACTTGGGCCCTTTTATTATTCATCTTGGGCTATAATCATTGTCCATTTATGATGGTAAAACACAGGCTAAAGTTGCACTCTTAACACAGACTTTATTCATAATCGGAATTGGACAAATTCGACGTCGGGCCTCGTCTCCGTTTAGCTAGCAAATTTAAGCTAAGCATGTAGGTGACTCACCTGCTAGCTTACTAAGTCCTACAAGAACCTCACTTCTCTCACTTCATTTAAAGTTGTTATCTCCTCCATTTGACTCAAAACTTATTTACACTCGACGTTCTTCAGCATTAGACATACATATCGCCCTCTAATTCGAGATTCAAGCACTTTTAAAAATTGGCGCTAATTTGAAAAGCCATATCATGTTTAATTTGCATAGTACTAGTATTGTAAGATGTGGATTGTTACATATCTAGAGGTGAATCGCTTCATTCTCTTTTCCATATCATCATCTCTTTCAGGTACTCAAGTTACGCATGGCTTTTCTCTTTGTATTTTGAGCTTCTGCTTCTGGTTTTCTCCTGTTTTAAGTACTTCATCCTTATCAGTTTCTTGCCCACCTAGTTTCAAGATGAGGACCTGAGCCTGTCTGTCTCTGTGGGGAGTTGTGGCTGATGTGCTGTCAAAATACAACACTTTTGATACTTAAAATTGAGGATTTTGTATGTTCTCAATGAAATATTTGTTGGTTTTATGTGTTTTTGTGTTTAGATTTGCAGGATTATAGGTTGGTCATGACTTGGGGCAAAATTGTAGAAGTTGCTGGTTCTTGATGATTTATGAGACCCTCTACGGATCGTAGAGCATTCTACGAGTCATAGAAGGGGTCTCGTGACAAATTTCAGTGAGAGATGATTTCTAGATATCAGCTCAACGAGACATGTTTACTAGTCATAGAGCATTCTACGAGTCGTATAGATAGGTTTTGTGAAGATTTTCAGTGAGGGACAATTTGATGAAGTTGAAGCCTACGAGCATGCGATACGAGTCGTAGATCAGTTTACTAGTGGTGAAGTTGTGTCATAGAAGAGAAGTCTAAAATCCCAGTAGCTGATTATGAGACCCCGACTATGAGCCGTAAATCAAATTACGAGTCATTGAGAGCTTTCATGGAGTTTGCCAACCAGTTAGAAATCTTTCTAATTTATTTAGGACTTAATTGTAATTACTATAAATAGTACTTTTTTACGTTATTTTTCAGATGAGGACATCATCATTCAGTGTTTTTTAGGGTTCATACTTGGAGAAATCAATACTTGGAAAAGAAGATTGTGAGAAAACCCTTGTGGGTAAATTTGATCTTCAATCTTGTGATCTTCATCAATCTTGGATTTGCTTGATTTTAATTTAGTTGAGTAAATATTTAATTATATTTTCTCAATTCATAATTTCTTCATCTACACATAACATGAGCAGCTAAAACCACAACTAGGGTTGTGGGAACCACGAAGAACTAACAAAGTAAACCCGAATAGTTTACAATTCTTGGATTGGGTATATGCATGTATTAATCAATTCTCTTCATTTTACATATTTTCTAGTGGTGGCCAACATTAGAAATCGCCTAGTGTTACTAATTGGACCATGATAGTAATGAATAGGAAAAGAAATTGATTAACAAAATTTCGATTGATGTGTTCTCGTCTAATCAACCGAATGGGTGAAGGGGAGGTTGTACTAGGACTCATAGGTAATGGTTAGTATTGCACACTATGGAGATGATCCAAGTTTCATAGTAAAATTCGCCTCCTACCTTTTGACCAAAGGGCTTGGTGAACTTAATTACTGTCCTGCATACTACACACTAGATAAGAATTGGGTTATTCGGTGATACTAAGTTGAGGAATCATAGGGAACACAATACCTTATTTTCTCTCTATTATTGATAGTCTCTTGTGATAGTTAGTTTAGTTTATTTTTCTTATTGGATATTGCAAACCCCCACCCCTTTGGGGAATTGAGTTGGTTAACAACTTGTATTGCTTATTGGTGAATTTATCTTGAGTTTATATATTTCCTGTGGATTTGATCCTAACCTTGGTTAGGTTTCATATCTTGACAACGACTGCTTTATTCTCTAAAAGGAGGTGTAACTTGGGCGACATCAAGATTTTGGCGTCGTTGTCGGGGAATATGGTTAGACTTAGATTCATTAAGTAATTTGAGCGTTAATCCTTAGTTCCATTTATTTTACTTTTGTTTTTGTTGCTTTGCAGGTTGTACGAGTAGTGTATGCCCAACACTCGGATTCTAGGCAATCCCTTAACTCCACTTGATCCAGAGATCCACCGAACTATAAAAAGAATGACCCAAGAAAATGCAAATAACACGACCAATGCAGCCTTGAACCAGGATAATAATGATGATGAGAGGAATGCGAACCCATCTCCTTTGGATGACATTCTAGCACCTCAGAAGTTCAATGCCAATGCTTACCAGTGGAATCAGTATAGGTGGAACCCCATGGCTATGGATGTGACTGGAGCTATTATGTTGCCACCACCACCAGCAGACACAAAGTTCACAATTTGTAGTGGGTTACTTTAGATACTGTAGAACCGTGGGCTATTTGCGGGCTTACCATGAGAGGATCCACATAGCCACTCGCACAATGTGACATTTGTTTGTAAGAGTGTGATGAGGACACAGAATCTGTCTGGATGTTGTGGGATTTCGTGTCTTCCTGTAGACTCTCACGGGAAGTGCTGCATTATGGCTATCTGAGCTTCCACAAGGCTCGATCACCAAGTGGATAGAATTGCAGAGGGCCTTCTTAACAAGGTACTTCATTAAACCAAACAGGCTCAAAGTGGTAAAACAGATCTATCGGTTTAAGCAATTCCCTGATGATTCAACCCTTTCTACATGGGAACAGCTTGATAGATGCTTGAGGAGTGCACCGGACTATGAGATTCTGGAGAATGTCCTGGTGGAGAATTTCTACCGAGCTCTAGATGCTAATAGTCAAGCATGTGTCGATACCCTCTTGGGAGATCTGTTCGTGGAACAACCATTCGTAGTAATTTCTGAGCAACTGAACATCGTAGCTAAACTAAACCATGTGTGGGCATCTAGGAATAGACATCCAACATATCATGCAAGCACTTTTGACATGAGCTCTGACCAAGAAAACATAAATGCAGATATCTTAGTATGCTTACTCAGAACGGAGAAAATCTAGAGATGCTAATGCAGCAAACACAAGAGCTAACAAAGCCAGGGAACGTTCAAGAAAGCTATCATATGAAGCCTGGGGGCCGCAAGGATGATAAGATGGACAACCATTATGTAACCCCACATAATCGTGATATGGGAGACGAAAACTCTAGAATCGAGTAAATGCTTAACCAATTGCTAAGAATGGCGGATGCACAAAATGAGACCTTAAGGGGGATTAAGTCCGACATTATCAAGATAAACCATAAAGCTAAGCAACACTTTGTGGAAATCCAACAACTAAATCATCAGTCCGAACTTGTGTCAATGCAACTAGATCAAATTCAAAGAGGTATGATAGCAAGCGTTAATACTCTAGAGCGACAGAATACTAAGAGGTGCCAGATTGAAACAAAGTTTGGTGACAAGGGAGCACAAAATCCTAAGGAATTCTGAGTACTCAAGCTAGATATATCGTACCGCGATAATAAATCAGGCATTGCTTGGGAGGCGACCCAAGGTGGACCCTGACACTTAGGAACCCAGGTATTTTCTTACTAAAGTCCTCAAAAAGTTTGGTTTCTCAGAAATTGTGATTAATATGATATGGAGGTTGCTTAGCAATAGCTGGTACTCTATTTTGATAAGTAGGAAAGCCCATGGATTCTTTGAATCCACCAAAGGTGTCAAGCAATGGGATCCACTTTCCTCTATAGTATTTATAATTGGTCCTGATGTTCTGTCTAGGGGGCTTAATAATCTATTCAAGGATAGCTGGTATATTGGATATGGCTTGTCCAAATGGAGTCCTAATGTCAATTATCTAGCCTATGTTGATGACATGATCCTCTTTGGATCTAGGGACAAGTGCTCCATCATTAGAATGATGTAAGTCATCAGTGAATATGAGAAGGTGTCAGGGAACATGGTCAATAAGAACAAGAGCTTCTCAATGTTCATGAGAATAGCCCTCTTGCTCATACCATCAGATTAAGGGAACTGACTGGCATAAGGATTGGGAATTTCTCTTTCATTTATCTTGGATGCCTAGTGTTTTATAGAAGGAGAAATTTTTCAATGTTTGAGGAACCATTGAGAAAAATCACCAACAAAATCAGATCTTAGCACAACAGGTTTCTGTCATATGGAGGTAGGCAGGTGCTGAAAAATCATGTCCTTAACTCTATCCCCATATACCTACTCTCTATAATGAACCCTCCTAAATAGGTCTTGGAGCAGATTTATAAAATATTTACAGCATTCTTTCGGAGCAAAGCTGGAGGAGAGAAAGGAAAACATTGGGTGAAATGGCAAGACCTATGTTATCCATGCATGGAAGGTAGACTTAGCTTTAAATCTCTACATGATATTTCAAAAGCCCGATTTGCAAATTTGTAGTGGAGGTTCAGAATTTCAGTGGATTCCATGTGGGCACCTACATATGGATCAAGTATTGCAAAAACCTCTACCCACATAGGGTCATGAGAAGCTTTGTATCAGAGTACTAAGGTTTTAAAATGATCCTTGGAGTCCAACATGCCACATTAAGTAGAGTCCTATCATGAGTATGAAGTGCATCACACCTATAAGCATGAGGCTACGAGGTATACCTATAAGTATAAGGCTACGAGGTATTTTAGGCTATGTCTCACTTCTTCATTGTTTATGTCATGTTATGGAATGTGTCTTGTGCTTTCCTAACTCTAACTGATATCCTTGATGCCCTTGCAGAAGATGCCTCCAAGAAGAGTCCCTTAACCAAGACAGGCCCCTATGAATGAGGACCAAGTTCCTCAAGAGCTCATGGGGGAGCCAGTTACTCAGGATGAGTTCTGGACTACTTTTGCCCTGCTAGCTCAAGTTGTGTCCAACCAGGATAAGCAGGCCATTCCTCTTCCCCATGTCCCCACCCTAGCTGCTAGGGTGAGAGACTTCACCCAAATGAACCCTTTGGAATTTTTTAGTTCCAAAGCTGATGAGGATGCCTAGGAATTCAATAATGAACTCTCTAAGGTGTTGACTATCATGGGATGACTTCATAAGAGAAAGTTGAGTCGGCTGCTTATTAGTTGAACGGTGTGGCCCAAGTGTGGTATACTCAATGGTTGATCTAAAGATAGAGGGATAATGGAGTCGGTTGGGAAAAGGTCAAGTTTTCTTTACTCGATTTTTTCTTTCCTTTTGAACTCAGGGAGGCCAAATTGGTAGAATTTATCAACCTAAAATAGGGTGGAATGAGTTGAGGGAATATGCTCTCAAATTTACAAAGCTCACAAAATATGCTCCTACAGTAGTGGCTAAACCCCATGCAAGAATGTACAAATTTATCTTGGGGATTTCTGACTTGGTTGGGAAAGAATGTCATACAACTATGCTTATTCGGGAGATGGACATTTCTAGACTTATGACATGTGCTGAATATATTAAAGGTGATAAGCTGAAATAAGAAGGATGAAGGATTCTAAAAGAACCAATATGATTGTGGGTTCACAAACTCTAGAAGTGGTAGTGATAATGGTTGCTTCAAACAAGTCCAAAGATCAAATTCGAAGGTTGCCAATGATAGAGTGCATTCTGCCAAGGCACATGTTGGAGGTGGACCAACTTATCCTGGGCGTGAAAGGTGTGGAAAGAACCACCCGAGTAGATGCTTGAGGGATGCAGGTGCTTGCTTTAGGTGTGGCAAGTCGGGCCACAAAGTTGCTGATTGTCCTAATGCTCCTAAGAAGAGTTAAGGCCAAGTGGCTTAGGGTGATCAAGGCCAACCAAAGGCTCAACAAAGTGGTGCTCCTCATAACAACAGATTCTATTCGTTGCAGTCTTGGCAAGAGATGGAGGAGACTCCCGATATGGTGACTGGTATGTTAAGAGTCTTTGATTTTAATGCATATGTTTTGCTTGATCAGGGTGAAAATTTATCTTTTTTGAAACCTTTCTTGGCTATTAAGTTTGGTTTTGAGTCCTGAAATTTTGAGGGAGCCATTCTTAGTTTACACTCCCATAGGTGAGTCCATTGTTTCCCGAAGAGACTATCGGGGTTATCCTCTTTCATTCTTGCATAAAGTCCTTCCATGTGATCTTGTGGAACTCAAAATGTTTGATTTTGATATTATTCTCGGGATAGATTAATTGCATTCTTTATATGCCTCTATAGATTGTCGAACTCAAAAAGTCATGTTATAGTTTCCAAATGAGCCTATTCTTGAGTGGGAGGGTAGTGACTCCACTTTTAAGGGTCGATTTGTTTCTTATCTCAAAGCCCAAAAAAATATTTCTAAGGGGTGTATATATCATATTGTTAGGATTCAGGATGTTGAGTCTGAGTCTCCTACTCTTGAGTCAGTTCCCGTGGTTAATGGGTTTTTGGATGTCTTTCATGAAGATTTGCCCCAGTGTTCCTCTCGAAAGGAAAGTAGACTTTGGTATAGATCTTCTTCCTGATACTTAACCTATTTCTAATCCTCCTTATCGTATAGCTCCGGCTGAATCAAAGGAGTTGAAGGATCAGTAGATTTGTTGGATAAGGGAATTATCAGGCCAAGTATATCACCTTAGGTTGCTTCTGTGTTATTTGTGAGGAATAAGGAATGATCAGTCTGGATTTCTATTGACTAACGACAACTGAATAAGGTAGCCATCGAGAATAGAGATCTATTTCCAAGGATTCATGACTTGTTTGACCAATTACAAGGAGCTACTCATTTCTCAAAGATTAACCTCCATTCCAGCTATCATCAATTGAGGGTAAAGAAGTGCCATATTCCCAAGATGGCTTGTTGGACTAGATATGAGCACGTTGAATTTGTAGTGAAGTCATTCAGGTTGACTAATGTTTCGCTAGTGTTTATGGATCTCATGAATCGGATATTCAAGTCATTCCTTGATATATTTGTGGTTGTCTTCATTGATGATATTTTGATTTATTGTCGTAGTGAACAAGAGAATATAGATTATTGAGTTTGGTCCTTCAGACTTTGAAAGACAAATGATTATTTTCCAAGTTTAGTAAATGTGAGTTTTTATTGGTTGAGGTAGCCTTTCTTGGTCATGTGGTTCTCGATGATGGTATTAAAGTTGATCCAAAGAAGTTTGAGGCTATGAAGAATTGGACTAAGGCGTTGACTCCTTCAGATAATTAGCGTTTTCTCGGGTTATCTAGTTACAATCAGAGATTTTTGTCACAACCCAACTCTAGGGCCTAAACGTGACACGGCGCATGGGAATCCGAAGGGACCCCAGGCAAGCCTCTTAACATACATTACACATCCTTGGTCGCGGAAGCAATAAAATACAATTAGAGATAGTAAATAGGGATAAATAGGGCTAAGGGTCAACTTTCATATCATAAACATCAAGATACAAGAGAGAGTCATAACTCATAGCATTTTACATAACATATCCAACAACACTTTGAACTTAGTGGGGGCCAAGACAAGCAATCGGACTCACTCTTATAGTCAAGTACATAATAAATAGGAAAGAGAGTCATCATACATAGCAAAAGATCAAAGTCAATGTCCCCGAAGTTGAGGACTCACCACTTGCTTTGTATAGAAATCGCACTAGCCATGTGGAGGAGGAGGATGATGACCAAGTAGGGCTACGGTTAATACATAGTGATATCATGTAGGTAAAAGTATGCGTTAGTATGTTTAAATGTACTAAGTATGTAGGATGCAATGCAACAATAGATAAGCAACATAGTCAAAATGCATAATCAAGCAATAGATGAACATATAACAATATCACATGCATAAATGATACTTAAAGTGAAGCACGCATATACAAGTGAGGAAGGTGATAATCATCATAAACCAAGGCCAAGTACCTCCTTAGTGAGGCAATTGAGGTATATACCCCCAATGTGGTAGCACAGGCCTACCACCCCCCGAGCTAGGAAATTGAGGTATATACCACTCAACATGGTAGTTCGGGCCTACCATCCCTCGAGCCAGGCGATTGAGCTATATACCCCTCAACATGGTAGTTCGGGCCTATTACCCCACCCCCCTCGAACTTGGTAATTGGTCAACTTTCATCGCAATAGATAATATTCATGAAATTGACACATGTACATATATCCTCCTTTCATCATTATAGAGTCATTCATAACATAGGTCATGCATTGGTCCATCAATAGTTCAAGAATCCAAAACCAAACATTTTATCAAACACTTGGTGGGAGTGTAATGCTAGTGTAAAACCATGCAATTCAAGAATGGAATCAGGCAAGAAATCTTGAAGTAAATCATACCTCCAACACTTGGTCACATCATTATACAACATGCATCAAGACCCTTCATCAAATACCAAGATAGATCTAGCATTCATAGCTCAAAACATGCTAAAACACTCGCACTTTTACAACATAATTCATAGTCAAATTCATAATAGAAAATCCATATGTAAAATCAACTTAGAAACATGTATCTTAGGTAAAAAAGAAGCTTGGGAACCATGGGTGAAAGGACTCAGTGGTTGAAACTCACATACCTTGACTTTGGAGAATTCTTGATGAAGATTGAAAATGCAGACTTGAAGGTTGAATGAAAACCTTAAGATCCGAATGAGTTTGGGGACTTGAATTTTTTGGGTGAAATATTTGTCTAAGTGCTTGAGTGAATACTGAATAATGTCTTGTATGATATGAAGGTGAAATATGGCTAAGTATATGTATTTTCACATGTAGGAATACTTAGACCCAAGACCAAAGAGCCTTGGACCGAAGTGAAAACTGGCAACATTTTTATACTGTGGCGTACCCTTGGCGCGTCGCGCTAAAGGCGCGAATAGCTCACTGGAAATTGATTTTTGGAAAAATGAAATTGCGATTTGTTTGCTCTAAAATCGGGGTTAGACCCAATTCCCACTCAATTTGACCCCCTAATCGAGAATATGAAGTTGGACTTCTAATATCATGCACTGATTTTGAGATATATGAAAATTATGATTCTGGGCACTTCTGAGGCACATTTTCGAGCACTTTTTGGGGTCGCTTCAATATCTCCCCCTTGGGAACATTCGTCCCCGAATGTCAAAGAAATGTATATCAGAAGAGTAATAATGAAGAAATTAGCTCCAACAAGAATGCATCAACACACTCAAAACACCATTTTCAAAATCTCAACATAAGTGTAAAAATCACCATGAACTTTGTCAATATAAACATGATTGCATACAAATGACTTAGGGGCTGAAACATGATACATGAAATCACATATAAGACTTAGAATTAGTACCTTAGGCTTGAGTAGAGTGGAAAAGATAGGGATATCGCTTTTTCATGTCCGCTTCGGCCTCCTAAGTAGCACTTTTGACTTGTTGGTTCCTCCAAAGGACCTTAACGGAAGTAACATCCTTGTTCCTCAACCCCTTCACTTGTCTATCCAAGATCTCTACTGGAACCTCTTCATATGTCATATTGTCTTCAATAACCCCCACAACATCAAGAGACATAATAGTATTAGGGTCATCCACACATTTCCTCAACATAGACACGTGGAAGACCGGATGAACTAATTCTATCTCACTAGGCAATTCCAACTCATAAGCTACCTTGCCAATCCTCCTCATCACCCTATAAGGACCCAAAAATCTTGGACTTAGTTTACCCTTAATGAAGTAGCCTTACATACCTCATTGTACGACCTTGCTATTACCTCAAAATAACCTTTCTTTCCTCCAAATATTTATCTACAACATAGTAGGTAATAAAACTAGAATTAACAGCCAATAGAAACATCTTGGCAGCCCAATCTCATAAAAAAGTAACATACGGGCAGCAAGCGGATAATTATAAACCCGAGGGTATTCTTTCGACCTTTTCGCCCCTAATCATATTTTCTAATACACATTCTCATATACATATCATGTGTAGCCTTTTTTAGTGCCATAACGGTCTTACAACAGCCCACAAAGCACAACACATAACAATTCAATGCAACATACAAATAGGCGGCATAACGTTACATCCCTTCGTTACATTTTGACATCGACAATTCCAAACCTGTTCCAACTTTAACCAAACTGTCCCTACCATATATGCAAATAAAACTAGTCCTAAAATAGTTCAAAAACATTCCTAAAAATAGGTGGAGGATGTGATACCATAGTCCTCAATCAATCAGCCCACAAGTTCCGATTACGATCACAATTACGATATCACACAAGAACTCACTTTCCTTGACTGTAAAAATGGTGCAGCAGCCTTTATACACCATTATACAACCAATAATGATTAAGAAAAGTATCCTCCCTTCATAATCAATCCAACCAAAAAGAGAAAAGCTTCCAAATAAACAAGAAAAATGTACAACAGCTTTTGGAACACATGTTGTCCAACAATTTCAGCAAAGGTATAGTCAATTCAGCCTCTTGTTTTACTTAAGAAAACCATACTAAACCCATAAGTATTCTTACTTAACTTTACCCTCAAGGAGTAGGGCTCCTCCAAGAACCCTTAAAGTCTTTTGTGGCTGCTTGTAAAGTCAAGAAAGAGTTGAGAGAGAACTTGCAAAATAATCTGATTTTTTTGTTCAAGTTAAAATGGCTTATAAGAGCTGTTTTAAACCCTTTTTAAAGGGGGACTTTGGCTGACCTATTAAGGCATTTTTAGCCAATCTTTATTAAGCTAGTGATGCAGATTCTTGCCCCTTTCACTTGGGCCTTATTGGGTTCAAATTGGTTGGGCCTTGGCTGCCCACTTTTCCCTTTTCTCCTTAGTTTTAGCCCAATTCAAAAAGCGAGTTTTGTTGTACTTGAGTTCTTTCACTATTATTCTTAGGATGAAAATGTATTCCATTTATGATGCTAAAACATGGGCTAAAGTTACACCCTTAACACGGACTTTATTTATAATCGTACTTGGACAAATTCGACGTCGGGCTCGTCTCCGTTTAGCTAGCAAATTTAAGCTAAGCAAGTAGGTGACTCACCTACTAGCTTCCTAAGTCCTACAAGTACCTTACTTCTCTCACTTCATTTATGGTCGTGATCTCCTATTACTTAAAACTTATTTACACTCGATCCTCTTCAGCGTTAGACATACAAATCGCCCTCTAATTTGAGATTCAAGCACTTTTAAAAATTGGCGCTAATTTCAAAAGCCATATCATGTTTCATTTCATAGTACTAGCATTGTAAGATGTGGGGTGTTACATCCCCCCCCCCCGAAACATTCGTCCTCGAATGTTAGCACAATTAGATAGTTTAACCAAGTTTAAACCTTTACTTACATAAACTTTTGACAACACACTAAGTATTCAATCACACGTACCTATTAGTGTCCCAATTACGCATGTTGGACTTCCTCTTTAGCTTCAAATAAGTAAGGGTGTTTTGATTTCATGGCGTCCTTGTCCTCCCATGTTATTTCTTCTGCTTGCTGGTTTCTCCAAAGTACTTTAACTGAAGCTATTTCTTTATTTCTTAGCTTCTTAACTTGATGATCTAGAATAGCAATAGGCACCTCTTCATATGTGAGCTCTTCTGTAACCTGCACATCTTCAATAGGAGTGATACTGGATGGGTCACCTATGCATTTTCGAAGCATTGAGACATGAAAAACTTGATGAACCATTGAAAGCTCTTGGGGTAGCTCTAGTTCATATTTAACCTGCCTGAACTTCTTAACAATTTTATATGGCCCTATGTAACATGGGCTCAGTTTTCCTTTCTGACCAAACCTCATAACCCCTTCAATTGGAGACACTATTAAAAATACCAAATCCCCTACTGAGAATTCTAGTCCTCTCCTTCTAGCATCCATATGTGTTTTTTGACGACTTTGGGCTGTTTCTAGCTGCTGCTGTATTACCTTAACTTTTTCCATGGCTTGTTGTACTAGATCTAGCCCAAGCAAGGTGGTTTCACACACTTCAAACCATCCAATTGGTGACCTACATTTCCTTTCATACAAAGCTTCATACGGTGCCATCTTGATACTTGAGTGGTAGCTATTATTATAAGCAAATTCAATAAGTGGCAAATGGTCCACCCAACTACCTTTAAAGTCCAATGCACAAGCTCGCAACATATCTTCAATTGTTTGAATGGTGCGTTCTGCTTGACCGTCTATTTGAGGGTGGAATGTTAAATTCACTTATGTCCCTAAACTCCTTTGGAAGGACTTCAAAAACTTTTCAGTGAATTGAGACCCCCAATCAGATATAATGGAGATCGGCACCCCATGTAGCCTGACTATCTCTTTGAAGTATAACTTTGCATACTCTTCAGCTGTATAATCAGTCCTAACTGGCAAGAAGTGTGCTGACTTTATGACTCTATCAATGATTACCCATATAGAGTCAAACTTCTGAAATGAGTGAGGCAACCCGGTAAGAAAATCCATATTGATCATATCCCACTTCCATGTTGGAAGCTCTATACACTACATATAACCTCCTCGCTTTTGGTGCTCCACTTTGATGTGTTGGCAATTTGAACATTGAGCCACAAATTCTGCAAGGTCCTTTTTCATGCCTCTCTACCAAAACATTCCCTTCAGGTCATGATACCTCTTAGTTGATCCTGGAAGGATGGAATATCGGGAATGATGGGCTTATTCCATTATCCTCTTCCTTAGTCCATTAATATTAGGCACACATAATCTATTTTGGCAATAAAGTACTCCATTCTGTGTAAGGTCAAAGCCCTCTATCACACCTTGACTAACCTTGTCTTTAAGTCATCGTAAGATAGGATCCTCAAACTGTTTTTCTTTCACCTCCATTACCAATGAAGACTCCCCAGCATCATGCACAACAACCCCTTCCTTTGAAATCTCAAGAAGGAAAACTCCCAAACAAGCTAGTTGTCGTAGATCCATAGCCACTCCTTGACTTACCATTGCTTGATCACCAATATTCATGATTTCCTTACGACTCAGAGCATCGGCTACCACATATGCGTTCCTTGGGTGGTAAAAGTATATCAACGTCATAATCCTTTATTAGCTCTAGCTATCTCCACTGTCTTAAGTTTAGGTATTTCTACTTAAAGATGTATTGTAGGCTCTTATGATCAGTATATATGTCAACATGAACCCCATACAAATAGTGCCGCCATATTTTCAGAGCAAACACAATCGCTGCCAGCTCAAGATCATGTGTTAGGTAGTTTCTCTCATGTGGTCGTAGCTGTCTAGATGCATAAGCAATTACCCTACCATGTTGTGTCAGTACATATTCTAAGCTAACTCATGAAGCATCTGAATACACAGCATACCCCTCGGTGCCATTGGAACTCGATTGCTTTATGTGTCAACTTTATTAGAGGTGCAGAAATAGAAGAAAAACCTTCAACGAACCTTCTTTAATAATCTGCCAACCCTAAGAAGCTCCGAACTTCTGTGGGTGTCGTTGGCCTTGGGCAATCTTTCACAGCCTCTATCTTTTGTGAATCAACCCTTATTCCCTCATCAGACACAATATGACCCAAGAATGCAACTGATTTTAGCCAAAATTCACATTTAGAAAACTTGGCATATAACTGTTGATCACGAAGAACTTGTAACACTTGTCGTAAGTGATTTACGTGGTCCTCTTCTGATCTTGAATATACCAAAATGTCATCTATAAAAACTATAACAAACACATCCAAGAATAGCTTGAATACCCTATTCAGCAGATCCATAAAAACTGTTGGTGCATTCGTTAGCCCAAATGACATAACAAGAAATTCAAAGTGACCATAGCATGTTC
>JAPFFP010000099.1:397483-408588 GCA_026153255.1 Solanum medicagineum
GAGGAAAAAAATTTTAATTTACAAAATTTGAATTTTTTATAAATAATTTTTAAATTTTTTTTATGGGGGTGGGAGTGGGGATGGGGGGAGGTTGGGGGGATGAGGGTCTAAGGTGAAGTAAAAAATTTAAATTTACAAAATTTGAAATTTTTCGTAAAATAAATTTATTTTGGCCAATGACAATGTTTCTTTTACTTTTTTTTTTAACTACAAATAGGTGGAATACTGTAAGATGACGTGACATTTTCATTTTTTTAAAAAAATATAAATAGGTGGAATAAGTTTATGACGTGGCATAGCAAAATTGGACATAAAATTCAAGTCATAGCGAGTGTATCTCACACATTTGGGGTTGCTAGATAGTTGTGCTTACTAAATAAAAAACGGGCAAGTTGGAGTGCCTATTTGTGCACTTTTAAAGTTTGAGTTCCAACCTAAAATTTCATTCCAAGTTAAGGGGCCAATTTATGTATCGTGCCTTTGGTATTTAATATATTTCACTTGATTGAAATGATCTTCAATGTATAACAAAAAGTGTTCATTTTGACCATTTATCCAAAACCTATCATATATATAATTTAACTATGAATCTTATGCGGCTAACATACAAAATACACCATTGTTGTCTTCCTTACTAAAAAAAACTATATAAAAACTAATACCATTTTCTCTATTTTCTCCAACAAAATTTACTATTTCTCGTTCCTAAAATATTATTCCACTAACCTAATACAAATTTATGTTTTAAGCAAGACATAATAGTAAAATTTGTTACAAACATAGAGACAATGATGTAAAAAATTTCATTAAATTTTTCTTTGGAGCTAACAAAGAAGATAATAATGGTGGATTTTGTAAGTCCGTAGGATCCACAACTAAAATTTTCACTTTTTAGAGAATAAAATCTATTAGGTTTAGGATAAAAAACCAAAATGAATACCTTTTGCTAAATATTAAGGATCATTTCAATCAAGTGAAATATATTAAAAATCACCAAATAAAGCATTACCTATACATTAAGGACCATTTTGATCATTTTCTCGAAAGACATTAAACCACAAGTTTATAGAAATTTTTTATAATCGCGTGAAGTGCAAACGAGTTAAAAAGCCCAAAATAGTGATTTTAGCCAAGTTCACTAGAAACGAATATTTTTTAAATGGAAAAATTACACTACCGAGCAAACATAGTATTATTTAAGATATTCAGCTATAGTTTCAATTTATTACTATTCATAGCTATATTATCAATTTTATAGCAAAAAATTAATTATATATGCACTTACCATATATATCAAACAAATGTCCACACTGATTTCAAATAAAATCAATTCTACTTTTATTTTCTACCTAAAATTGATTTCAATTAAGTTATATGTTCATACTGCAACAATCTGTGGCAGAAGGTTTTGCTTACTCACTGTGATTTGAATATTACAATAGTTATGTATGGAAATTATTCAATGTATTCAATTGCATTGCTTCTTGTTATATATTTGTATTCATGCGATTTTTCAATTGAAAGGTAAGTATCAAACTCACTTTAGCATTTATAAAGCCCTTAAACAGTTAGACGTATATAATTGCTTCAATTTTTGTATTTTATATCTCATGTATTTCTATTGAAAGATACTAGTATATGCTTTTGACTTGAATGATAAATACTAAATACATTCCACATAAGCATACTTTTCAATCGTTAAAATTTTTGTATTTTCTTGTATTTGAAATCCGCCGTTAGATAATTATATCCATATACATTATGTATTTAAATATACAAAGAAACATGATATATTTCACGAAAAAAGTGAATATAACAATATGCTTGAATCAAATGAAAATAATTAAATAACACATAAATGGATATACCATGAGATTTTAATGCATTAGATATAAAAAAAAAAAAATTAACAATTTTTAGGAACAAAAATAAAATACAACTTGCTTGACTAAAATGAAAACAATTAAATATAAGCAAATTTTAGCCTTAAAATTGAAATTGTATAATAATATACTAATAATTTTTATCTTGTATACAATGAATACAAAAGTAAACAATAATTTTAGATGGTCGTTTGTTTAATAAAAATAATGAAAAGTTTGATAATTCAAATTGTCGTGATCTAAGGCACTACCATTTTTAAAAACGGATTCTATCTTTTCTGAGACACAAAATAAAATTTGTATACTAGCATACTAATAAAACAAATTTAAAATACATAGAATTATCTCCATAATAAATATAGCTATGTACAGTAATTATCATAATTATACTTAGAGAAATACTATAACCCTAAACTATAATCATTTACGTAACTTCCTCTTTTTAAATTAAACAACTAACAAGTAAAACTTAATTAATTAACAAAAGAGAAACATAGGCACTGGCAGTCACACAGCAGAGAAAACAAGAGAAATTTCTATTTAAACCAAGGGAAAAAAAGACCGAAACGATAGCCATTTCGAAAATTGAGGCCAATAAGCAAATACTCCTACTTTGAAGTAAAAATAATGTAGAAGAAAATTCATATATAAACACCACATCGAAGGTTGAAACGAGCCGTATGTACATTTGCTTTCAAAATTCGAGGTAATATCGTGTTCTTTACTGCAAATATACCAAAAATCTTGATTTTGGTTTTTTTTTAAGAAAATGATATTTGGGCGGTGGGAGTGGGACCTTCAGCTTTGGTAGTCTATGAATTTTTAAAAATCGAGTGGAAAAAAGCTGTCTTACGCGTATTTGGGGTTGGTACAGCGCTATAGGAACCAAAGAAATGGTAATGGACGGTTCCGTTTCTAATGGTTATATAGCACAGGAAGTTCTTGTGCTAAAGGAAGAAAAATATGATTTTTTTTTCTGTTATTACTTCGACTCGTTTGGTCTTTTTACCCATCATTTAGGTTTCAGTCTCAAGGACTCTATAATTGATAACACAACTTAGAATGTGCATGACTTAATGAAGTTATATTTGTTAAAACTAGATGGCATCTTGAATTAGGTGTTTGTGCCTTCCTCTCCGCGTGTGATGTTGGACCTCTTTCTTTCCTACAAAACTTGTCCTCAACTTAAAATATATACGACTCATGAAGTTATGATTGTTAAAACTGGATCATGGCTTTTGAATTACTTGTGAACATTTTTGACCAAGGAAATCTGGATAAAACATTCTCACAGATCAGGAACTGTTTAGATACAGACCTCTCACCTTTTACTTACTGTTCATTATACATTATCATGTGATCAATGGCACAAGAAAACTCTATAGCTCGACGAGCTAAATGCAGTAATTGAATTTCAGGCCGTCCCTATCTTCCTTGAATAGACTATATACATAGGGTCTGAGCGCCCAAGGTTAGGAGATATATCCATAGCCTATGCAGAAACAAGGTCAAAAGAAATCACCAATGCGAAAATTTATTTAAATCAAAACCAGTGAAGTTGAGTTGAATGTTTTAGATGGAAAACCTCTTAACACTTTAATACCATTTATACCGACACCAAGATCAGTCTACCTTAATAGCGATATCCACTGGGAATTCAGCATTTTCCTCCTCAGGCCGAACAATTCATAGGGCCAACTTTTTGCACGTTAATCAATATCAACATAGGATGAATTATGTTGAGCATAAAACAATGAAAATAGAAAGTTGTGTCACCCTCTCATCACCCTCCAAAAATGTAAAAATTAAAAGATACAATGGGAGGCAGATAAAATCTATCACATATATATAAGGTTGACATGTCTGCTTCAACTGCCTACTTAAACAGTCAGCTGAGCAGATAACTGCTAGGTGTCTGAATCAGTTGCTTATTTTTATTTTATCGTTTCTATTAATTATTTCCTCAGTTGTTTCAACTGTGGTATTACAATATTCCCCTCCCCAACCCACCCCTCCACCAATAAATCATTTTTTTAGTTGCTTCCGCTTATATTTTACTATATCACTCTAATCAATTATTTTAAGTAATACAAATATTAGATTTAGGATGAAACAAACACAAAATGATAGATTATGTCTTTCTTTTTAAACTAGATAGGTAAAATTAAACAAACACAAAATGATAGATTATGTCTTTCTTTTTAAACTAGATAGGTAAAATTAAATAATCATTTTAATATCTTTCGATGAATATGTTTGTGTCAAAAAGGGAGTATTTGTTTTTAAAAAAAAAATAATATAACTAAACAAAAAAAGTTCATGTATATTACTTGAAATGATGTAAAAAATACTATAGGTCACAATAATTATCAATTTAAAATTTAAAAGATATATAGAAATTCATGAAATTTTATTAATGCTACAAAATTTTGGGACAAAAAGATAACATATATTATTTAAAATTTATATAAAACGTATACAAATTACAACATATCAATAATTTAAAATATCTAAAAACTAAATAAAATTTTGACTGACTCACTAAATTTTATATGTGCAACATAAATAGAAACAAAGTAAGTAATATACATTATTTAAAAATAACATAAAAATGTAGTATAAGTTGCAATAATTAACTTAAAAATTTACAAAATATATTTAAGAAATCTATTAAAATCACATAAATTGAGACTAAAAAATAACATATGTTGGGTCCATATTAACGCGGGCTCTGATAACTATTTCTACCAATAAATGACATCATGTAGAATTTACAGCTAATATAGTAAGTAGGATTTTAGAGCTTATGGTATGAAATTAAATTGCATTTCATCTAAAATTCTCATGCTAGTATCAGGAATCACAATGCTTACATACAAAATGGATGTTTTTTATTTCCCAAGGATTAGAATGATCTAGGATGAGCTTATTAGGAAGACTATCTCAGTAAGTGACTCAACTCTCAAGGCATTGACATTCTAGATTAACTTAAGAAATATGTTTTAACCTTTTCTATCTGGATTGAGGAGAAATCGACTTTTTGTAAGTTTAATGTGTCGAAGATGAATTTTAACAAATGTTCTTTAGCAGAGAACCTAGAAGTTACCTGTGGAGGTTCAAATCCTCCAGCATAATGAAAATAAGACCCAACTATCATAACATGATCAGCATCTCCAGTTGATGTCCATATCGAGATAGCCTTTGTCCAAAAGCAACGGTTCGAGAAACTGGTATAAAGGAAGAGTCCAAGAAGGCAAGAAGTGAAGATTGTTTTTAAGCCTTATAATTTAGAATGAAGGTAACACTGGAAACCACTGGTTAAAGTTTAGATATCTAAGGAAAAAAGGTTGCTGGAAAGTGGAAACAAGCTGAAAAAACTTTTTGGATTTGGGTTTGCCTGAGATAATAAAAATTCACACTTTATAGTCATTATTTACCTCATAATTGCAAGTCCACCAGGCTTAAGAACACGAGACATTTCTTTGAAAACATCAAGAGGTTTCGTTAAATAATCAACACTGACCTGCAAAGGTAATCAATGTTCATTAGCTTTTAAAACTTTTTGCTAGAGCTAACATGCAAACAATGATACATATCTGACAGTGACACAAACTTAACATTTGAAGTACATGATGTGATGCTTAGTCATCCTAAGTGTTGTCTACAACTTTCACAGGCTCTCAGCATCAGAATAGGATAGTTGTCTCACATATAAGGAGAAGAAGAAATGTCGCAAGTTACTGGAAATAAAGTCAGCAAATCTATGGAAGAATGTGATTGGCAAGTTTTTTAGTTCAACACAACTAATGTCAAGTTTCCCACATGGTAATAAGCTTAAATGTTGAAGTTATGGATGTCAACTGTTTCAGAGCAATCATTGCCTTACCTCTTATTTCCTGTTTTTCTTTTACACCCTCTAGTATTGTGCAAATGCTTTTAGTAGTTGGTAGAGGAGAAAGGAACCAGTATTCCCCTTTTTCCCTTTAACATATTACATTCTCTTAGAATTTCCTTGGGGAAAGCCTCTAAATCCTCCCCTCACTTGTATTCCCTTTTTCATTTTAGCATATTACATTCTCGTATTAATCAATCACGTAGATCTTTGAGTCTAAAGGAACTGAATTTGACAACCTTAACCTACTTGCCTTTAACCTCTGTTTACAAATTCTACAGTTAACCGAAATGCCAGTTTCTCCAGTAAGAAGGCAGAAGTGAGTTTTTTCCAAGTTTCAACAGTGATATCAAAAGCTGGATTTTTCTTCTTCCTCTTTTTTTTTTTTTTTTTGAGAAAAAGAAGTTGGCTGTTTTCTTTAAATACTTTCATTGTTTTAAGCAAAAGAATAATTATTTCATGTTTCTTCTATCACCCAAAATCAAGGAATATAAAATATTAGAACTCACTGTCAGCACATATGGACTAAATAGTAAGTCACATTATTCCTGTTAACCGCAGCACAGTTTACTTTCTGATCCTATGCAGCTTACTGAAGGCCACAACTGACTTTTTAGATGTCATCAGGCGTATTCACAACCTTAGGAGATAAAAGAATCAACTAAAGTTGTGGATTCCAACCATAAATGAAGAGACAGTCCTCTACATTAAATTAAAAAGCCATTTCGCTGAAGTGCAGCCAAAGAGCTGTTTCTTCAAATCGAGCAATAAACCAGAGATGAATCATCCAGTTCGTATAGAAGAAATAACAGAACAGCTAATGATGCAAACATAACTTTAAAGTACAATGAATAGCGTCAACAAGCATGTGTAGGTATGTCCACATATACAGAAAAGATGAGCATTTACTCAAATGACCACATGAATGAGAAAAGATGTACATACCACATTGGTTATAACATCAAAAGTACTGTCTCCAAATGGGAGCTTAGGATTATTATTCAAGTCTTGAACTACATACTCCGTTAAAACCTGCAGAGACATCAAATAAGCAAGTGCGCAAATTCACCTCATCACACTAATGCTTTACAAAGAATGTCATGTAAGGTACCAATTGCACAATGAAATATTCAACAAAATGGTCTCAGCCATGGACCACATTTTACGGGGCATGGAACTCTTCTCTTTACCCTCCCAGACCCCACTTGTGAAATATGTTGTTGCTGTTGGAACACTCTCTCTCTCTCTCTCTCTCTCTCTCTCTCTCTCTCTCTCTCTCTTTGTGTGCGTGTGATAACATGCAAAGTAGAGATGGCACCAACATGAGTGGCATGTACCCCTCAAGACCATTCACAAGGAGTCAAGAAAAGATCTCCAAGACCTACAAGCAATGTTCATGAACAAGGAAGCATTAAAGGACCTTGATGGTCACCAAAGAAAGGCTTACAATGTGTGAAGGTCTATCAAGGTGAGGAGAAGGAAGAAAAGAGGCCATGTGTGCAAATGGCTATTACTTGAATTCAAGGATTTGAAAAGAAGGCAACCAAAAAAGACCCTTACTCATTAAGGGTAAAATTGTAAAGAAAATGTCTTCTTTTATTTACTTAGTATAAATGGTCTTATTTTAGCATTTGGAAGACTTAGACTATGTTGAATATTGAATTCACAATTTGTAGTATCTTCTTAGTGAGTAATTAGAATTGTTAGTTGACTTGTTTACTTGGTTAATTGAAGGTTGTCCATTTGTGGTTCTTAGTTTCCTTCAATTTTTCCTTCTTGGGTTTTAAGTTGATGAAATCAATTGGGAGGTGAGGGTTTTAGTCCCTTGTTGCCCATAATTTCAATAATTTGAATTTAATACACAGATCCTTCTATCTTTGTTCCCTTTTTCCTTTCTTTCTTGTTTTGATTTTTATCATTTGGTATCAGAGCTTAGGTTTAGATTTTTTTTTTTACAAATCTAGGTCTTGAAAGTTATGATGTTTATTCTTGTGTATAGGAAATGAATCTACGGTTGCTTAGCTTGTAGTTATAAATTTCTTCCTTGTTGCTTCTCGACACGGACTTTGGGAGTTGACATCTTGTCAACAACTTCACTGTCGAAGAGTGGCATAATTCTGTCCGGCCACCGCAACATTTCGACAGATTTCTTCGACCACCAGAAAACTGTACCGTAAGGGTTTCCTACTCTTTTCGGCGTCGAATCTTCTTCCAGCTTCGAATCTTCTCCCGAGTAACAGCGACCTCCTTTCGGCGTCGAATCTTCTTCTTCTCCTTCCGGCGTCAATCAACAACACTTGAATCTTCTTCCGGCGAACCAGAAAAATCAGAGTTGGAATAAGAGTTTTCCGGCGAGTTCTCAGCGTGAGTTTTCGGCGAGAAACAGTTTCCGGCGTCAGTTCCAGTCACATTTTCCTGCGGCTTCCAGGTGATATCCTCCAAACTCTTCTCTGTTCACTTCTTTCTTGACTGCAATAAAACTACTTACTGATCTTGTTTTGGGTTTTGAGTATATTGTTGATTATTTAATATTCTATGATTCTTGCTGTTGAAATTCTTACTTTGCATCGACATATCTTGCTTTTTTGTTCTGATTACTGCTATATATTTGTACCTCTGGTTCCGATTACTGTTATATATTTGTATTTCTAGTTGCTTGCTATTTCCTTGTCGCCTAGTACTTTCTGTATTAATCTTATGTGTTCTTATCGTGATTGTGGACTGTTTGTTATATACCGTGAGTATAGTGCTGGGTAGTTGTTACATATTCTACATATTGCTGATTACATATTGATTGTGGGCTGTGTAGCATATTGTTTTTGAGTATCTTCCTGTTGGTAGTTTCTTCTTGTTTACTGTTTTCTTGTATACTCGCTAGATTGTTTTGCTGTTGTACTTGTATTGTTTTGGTTTTTTTTTTTTGGTTTAGAGAGTTTTTAGTTCTTAGTTACTGGCGTCGGGATCTCATGGTGATCTAGGGTCATGTCATCGGTCGGGGACAAGGGTTAGGGGTACGGGTGGTAAGGGAGGCACTGGGTTATTCAAGTTAAGGGTCGGGTCGCGGAATATAGGATCACTTACAGGGAAATCCATAGAGCTAGTGAAGTGTCTTAAGAGGAGACATATTAATATAGCGTGTGTGCAGGAGACCCGGTGGGTAGGCACCAAGGCTCGGGATGTGGATGGGTTTAAGCTATGGTACTCGAGTGGTTATAGGGATAGAAATGGTGTAGGTATCTTAGTAGACGAGGTTCTGAGGGAGTATGTGGTTGAGGTTAGAAGGGTTAATGATAGGATGATGTTTATCAAGCTCGTGGTTGGTAGACATGTGGTGAACGTAGTTAGTGCTTATGCGCCCCAAGTAGGCCTAGATGAGGAAGTCAAAAGGCTCTTTTGGGAGGATCTGGATGAGGTTGTGCGAGGCATACCGGAGACGGAAAAAATTTTCATTGGGGGTGACTTTAACGGGCATATCGGGGCAACTACTAGTGGGTTTGAAGGTGTTCATGGAGGCTTTGGTTTTGGGGAGAGGAATGGAAGTGGGACGTCTCTCTTGGATTTTGCCAAAGCCGTTGAGTTAGTGATTGCTAACTCGTGTTTCCCAAAGAGGGAAAACCACTTGATCACCTCCCATCTTTCATTGCCCACTAACCAAAATACTAGCACTTTGCTTAGTATTGTTTCTTCTCTTTTGCAAGAATATGACCAGCAAGGCAAGGAAAATGTGGTAGTGAATGCCCTATCAAGAAGGTTTATGTTGGTGACTACCTTGACTTCTAAAAATGATGCCCCAAGGTAAGTATACCT
Source organism: Solanum medicagineum (assembly GCA_026153255.1). Taxonomy (NCBI): domain Eukaryota; kingdom Viridiplantae; phylum Streptophyta; class Magnoliopsida; order Solanales; family Solanaceae; genus Solanum; species Solanum medicagineum. The sequence goes on from JAPFFP010000099.1 coordinate 407,066, forward strand.
CTCTCCCTACTCCTAGTGGCCCATGGATGGCCATCTCTATGGATTTTGTGTTGGGCTTTCCTAGGACTAAAAGAGGACATGATAGCATATTTGTAGTAGTGGATAGATTTTCTAACATGACTCATTTTATTCCATGCCATAAATGTGATCATGCATCCCATGTAGCATCTTTATTTGTCATCAATGCTCTTAAATTGCATGGAGTCCCTCAAACTATTGTTAGTGATAAGGATTCCAAATTTCATAGTCACTTTTGGAAGAGTCTATGGGGTACACTTGGTACCAAACTTATGTTCTCTACTTCTTGCCACCCTCAAACGGATGGAAAAATTAAAGTAGTCAATAGGACTCTTGGGATATGGATAACAGAAATCAGAACACATGGTAAAATAGAATTTTTCTTAGTAACTGTAGGGTTGGACGCTGAAGCTACACTCTCACTCTCAATTTCTTCATCATCGTAGTCGAAATCGCAATCATCTTCGTTGCTGTCTACACTAAGTGCCACTGTATTAAGGGGTTTCAAAAGTCCAGAATGAAATTTCAAGGGTGGTAATACATGTGAAATTATCTTTCTGCAGGGTTATGCATTTGCTCTGTGCAGATAGTGACAATCCTAGGCGAACTAGTTTTTCAGATGATCAAACAATAGATTTACACAAGTTTACTTCCAAACAAAGAAAGTCATTTCCGGGAACTGCTTCTCCTTCAGAATCAAGAACCTAGAGAAGTAGAAGAACAAGAACCACAAAAGTACTTTTTCAGGGATACTGGTATCCTCATTTTAATCGAAGAAACAAAAGAAAAATTTTCTGAAAGTTCAGAAAATTCTGAATTAGAGATCGATTCTTGAGTTTCGGTGCTTTCTTGAGGTTTCTTGAAATCGGTAATCAAGATCGTGAAACAAACTCAGCATAAGGATAGCGACGCCGACGTGAAGCAGAAGACGATCCAGGGACATCTTTCCGTATTTCTTCAATTCTATCATGTTATTGTCTGCCTCTGTTCATGCTTAATTGAATTTCCAGTTGTTGTTCTTGCTTTTAGGTATAAAATTCCGAGTTTCTTGAAAATATAGCACAGTTATTTTGTTACGGTATAGCTAACTCCCTATTCATTATTATTTTTTTTTAACTGTTCTTGATTGTTGTCTTGAATGGGTTATTGATTGTTCTTGGATTGCCTGTTGACAGCATTGTTCATAATTTTACTGCTGCTGTATATTGTTGTATATTGTTGCTATATATTGTGTAGATTGTTATATATTGTTGTTGTATATTGTTGAATATTGTTTTTGGGTATCTTCCTGCTGTTGGTAGTTTTCTGGTTGTTTACTGCTTTACTTGTATACTCGATTGTTAACTGTTTTACTTGTATTTTCTAGATTTACTTGTATTTTCTGGATTTTGTAGCTCAGAGAGTTTTAGTCCTTAGTTACTGGCGTCGGGGCCTCATGATGGACTAGGGTCATGTCATCGGTCAGGGTCAGGGGTTAGGAATAGGGGTGGTAAGGGAGACTCGGG
>JAPFFP010000099.1:408688-419379 GCA_026153255.1 Solanum medicagineum
GTGGTAAGGTCTGCGTACATTCTACCCTCCCCAGACCCCACTTGTGGGATTTTACTAGGTATGTTGTTGTTGTTGTTCAATAGGACTCTTGGAAGTGAGCTTTGGTGCATGATTAGAGGGACCCCGACTACTTGGGAAGACTGTTTACCCTTGATTGAATTTGCATATAATCGGTCTTTCCACTCCTCTATTGGAATGTCACCATTTGAGGCATGTTACGGCTTTAAACCTTTGTTTCTACTAACCATGACTCCATTATCTAGTAATGTTGTTTTGATCCTAGATGCCAAGCAAAGGGCAAAAGAGATGATGATCATTCATGCCAAGGTTAGATAGGCCATTGAAAAGAACAATTCTAAGGTGGCTATTCAAAAGAATTGGGGGAGAAATGAAGTGATCTTCAACCCTAATGAAACCATGTTTGAAAAGTAGAGCTAAGCCCAAGAGGAGATGGACGTTTCAAAGTAATCAAGAGAATCAATGACAATGCCTACATGATTGACTTTCCAAGTGAGTATAATGTTTATAATGATTTCAATGTTAGTGATTTATCTCCTTGTGTTGTAGGTGATTCTTTGGATTCGAGGACGAATCCTTTTCAAGAAGGGGAGGATGATAACATGCAAAATAGAGATGGCACCAACATGAGTGGCATGTACCCCTCAAGACCATTCACAAGCAGCCAAGCAAAAGACCTCCAAGACCTACAAGCAATATTCATGAACAAGGAAGCATTAAAGGAGCTTGATGGTCACCAAAGAAAGGCTTACAAAGTGTAGAAGGTCTACCAAGGTGAGGAGAAGGAAGAAAAGAGGCCATGTGTACAAATGGCTATTACTTGAAGGATTTGAAAAGAAGGCAACCAAACAAGGCTCTTACTCATTAAGAGTAAAATTGTAAAGAAAATGTCTTCTTTTATTTACTAGTATAAATAGTCTTATTTTAGCATCTGGAAGACTTAGACTATGTTGAATATTCAATTCACAAATTGTAGTATCTTCTTGGTAAGTAATTAGTGAGTAATTAGGGTGAACTCTTAGAATTGTTAGTTGACTTGTTTACTTGGTTAATTGAAGGTTGCCTATTTGTGGTTCTTAGTTTCCTTCAATTTTTCCTTCTAGGGTTTGATTTAAGTTGTTGAAATCAATTGGGAGGTGAGGGTTTTAGTCCCTTATTGCTCATAATTTCAATAGTTTGAATTTAATCTACATATCCTTCTATCTTTGTTCCCTTTTTCCTTTCCTTCTTGTTTTGGATCTTTATCAGTGTGTGTGCATGTGTGTTTGTGGATGTAGGGTGGGGGATTGGGGGTGTAAAATTGACGGGGCACTTAATTGAAGAAGAGAAGAGTGAAGCCCCCATCATCCGTAAAGGACGAGGTAGGATATTCTCAAATTGTTGACACAGGATTTTTTTTTTTTTATGATAGAGAGTAGCACATATGAGACTAAGACTTCAAGGCACTCTTCAGATCTTACTGAATTTCGCTTAAGCTCTTCTTCATTCATACCCATTCCAACTATCCTTTCTTGCTTGTACCCAGAAGGGTAATGACTGACCTAGAGACGAAAAAGAACAGTTTACGATAATGTAAATATGTTGAGGAAAGGAGAGATCTACATGCAGGAGATACCTTACCCAACTGCTGCACATATCAAGTACTGCTACTCCTGGAGTGTTACTAGAAGGCAAGACCTCTGAGTAATACTTGGTAAGTGCAGCAATAGCTTGATCATCGATATGTGTCACAAAACGCGGTATTTCATAGAATAATGTATCTGATGATCTGAAAATCAACTCAATCCAAAGATGAAATCCAATCAATTTTTCAGCTTCACAGTTCTATAGCTTTGAAGAAGGATAATCTGGAGTTATAACACAATTCTGTTTCCTAGCAGTTGATTTTATCAATCTTGACCAATGTTTGACAACAGGGCGTGGATATCAAAGAACATCCTAACTTGTGAAAGCACGAATCAGTCAGTAAGCAATAAATTGGAACAAGAAAAATGATCAACAACATCCATCATTAGGAATTACAGAAATTTCTCCTGAAATTGTTTTAGTATTGCTAATATGTTTTCCTAATTGAAATAATAAAATGACTGGCATCAGAAAACCAATTTCAGACTTCTGTGGTCACGGTTCGTGTTCTTCCCTTAAAAAATGATGAATGGTAAAGAAGCAGACAAAAGGAAGCAGAAGTTCAACAGATTATACTCATCAAACCGCTGGAAATCCTCATCCTTGAATGGAAATTGTTCTGGCCATTCGACATTGTTCAAAACCTTCAAGAAAATAAAATAAAAAGCAATTCATGAAAACTCGAATCGAGTAAGACTTGTCATCAATCAGAATTAATCTTTTGATTTTGAGACGTAAGTTTGACACAGATGTATCAGTTGATAACTTTTGCAATTACAAGATCAAGTTGGACTGTAAAATTGAACTTAGATTGATGATTCCTATTCTAGTAACTCATTACTGGCCTCAAATCTCATAATTTATTTTTTTATTTTGTTTTGATAACTGTGGTATTCGGGCTAGCTTGTCACCTTGACTAATCCCAGTGGATACATGCTACCTCCCACCAGTAAGAGGTACCAATTAATTCTACCAACCAAGGCTTGTACAGATGGGAAGTCACCTGTGGTTTTGTGTAAGCAATCTTTCTCAAACCTCTCGGAGTAAACCTTTAATCACCAGGTTCTTAAAAGTTTTCCTCGATGTGTTTGATCCCTTTCCAAGCCTTCCTCTTTGTCAATGATCCATTGGGATTTGAATATGAGATCGTATGGTTCTTAACTCACTTTATTGACTACTAAATCATAACCTTGGGTGCTTCAATTTCTTACATTTTAGATGGCACAAAGGTCAAATAACACTCATGATTAAGTTTTTCACAAGTTTCAAACCCCAATTATCCGTTTTAATCATTCCTACTTGAAATATCACCATCTATATTTTAAAAATACAACTCGAAGCTGACTAGGCCAATTATCAGCTGTTCTTTTTATCCCTGAACTATCACCATCTACTCAAGTAGGTGTGTTTTAATACATAGACGGTGTTAATTTAGGTAGAAGAAGGGAACATCTGATAATGAGGTGTAAAACTCACAAAAAAATGATAATTTTGGTGTGTTTTAGATCAATATTTCTAAATCTTATTACATGTGAATGTAGAGAAACTTACTATGCCCTTCCAAGAAAGATTTATCTAGTAAAATTAGTTGATGATGGGTTGTACGGGCCATTTTGCATGCACCTTGACTATTTCACTACGTACCTACTACCCCTACCACCAACATAGGTACCGAATAACTATGTCCACTAAAGCCTAGGTAGATAGAAAGAATCACCTAATATATTTTGTCTCTACTGGGCTCAGAAACCCTGATCTCAAGGTTTGCACGCACAACACTAACCACTAGGCCACTATTTCACATCTCTCTCTCCACCTCATCAAAAAGCACACAACGTTCATTCTATTCTACAGTATGATGTACATCAGCCTGTGAGAATGAAATACATGCTTTTCTTGGCCAAGTATCTGCCGAACAAATTACTAACTTAATGCATCTCAATTCTTCTCCTGCATAACCCTGAAGCGTGGACAAATCTACTGCATAAGATACTTCATTGAAAGAATAACATAAGCTCTCCAATAACATCTTCGAGTTATTTCATATGTTGCTATGTACACCTGACATAATGCATTGAGCTTATCAAGACATCAAAAAAAGAAAAACGGAAAGAAAAAACTATCTACTGAATTAAGTTATTGTGGTACGCTGAATTTCTATTTAGATGTTTTCTAATCACCACCACATTCATATTGCAATGAGAATTTGATTATCAATGCTCCCACTATTAGCTTCAATTGCCATATCCTGGTTACTACTAATTATCCCGATTTCTTTAGAACTACTGGTTAACTGCTTAAATTTAAGCATTTGAAGCAAATTCTTTAGAAGGTGAGAAATCCACAATTCTTAGTCCAATAGAGCCCCTTCCTAGAACATCCTATGATCAAAGCAATAGAAGATTAAAGAGAAACTCATTCCTTCGCACCTGAATAGTTAAAAAAAAGTTCACAAGAGAGAATCAAACGGAAATATTAATCCAAAATTCTACCGAGAAAAATGGATTGGGGCTGGAAGTTGAACAATTTACCTGCTCAATTGCACCCTCCTGTCTTGCAGAAGCCATGAAGGATTTACCACTAAGATTGCCAGTCATGCTCATGAACTGAGACCACAACGATATCCCAATTCCCAAGACCACTCTACGAGGAATATTTCTGCACCGAAAAGCTCTCCCCTTACCAACAATTTTTGACTTTTGAGTCTCTGAAGAACATGGAACTGAATTGGTAGTTTTTATTGGCGCTGAATATGGACAAATGCCCGCCAAATTTGGCCGCCGACTCTGAAACTTGACACCTAAAGGGTTAGCCATTTTTGGATTATGACATTATCTGCACCAATGTTTTTGGGGTCCTCTTTTTTCAATGTTGGATGGGTTGATTTCTACCATTTTGGTGAACGTGTCCCCACACACATCCAAAAGACTTTCGCTCGGGCCTCACCTACTCAATGGCCCAAATATGTTGAACCTTATAAATTATACAAATCGCATATTATAAATTATACAAATCGCATACTATTTTTTAAATTTCTCAAATTTTAGCAATGCATGATACTATAGTGGGCATTCGATACCTAACAAAATAATAGGAAATAGTCTAGTCATTTACGCATAAAATGGGGGTAAACTGAAAAATCTAATTAATTCACTCTTTAATAACGCTAGGTCATTGTTGACAGAGGATTTAGTGATGTATGCATAACAGAATCCTAATTCAAATTCTCAAATTTTTTACTGCAAATTTGCATTTAAACAATTCGAGAAGCGACATTAGTTTCAGTTGTTAAAGAAGATTGAGGTGGAGAAGCAATGAACGTATCAATTTTATTGCGTCATTTCAGAAAATGGGAATCCAATATTGATTATCAGAGATACAAAAATGATGGTATAATTGTTGGAGAAAATATTTCATTCATAAATTTGATTGAAGCAATCATGGTTGAACTGGATGTCGACAAAAGAAGAAAAAAATGTGTCTACCTTTGGTTTTTTTATGTTGAATAGATATGTCAAAATGTTTTGGTACTTCAGCCGTTGTTATTTTGATGTTGAATAGAAATGTTGAATAGTATCCTGCCAGACGTTCTTCAAAATTTTTCAATATAGGGCAGTTAGTCTTCAGATGGCCATCTCTTCCACAGTGAGTACACAACAACGATCTGACCCATTGACACTTTTGCTATTAGTGTTATGATATAGACCTTTCTTCACAAACCCCAGAACTTTCTTACTATTAGTTCCCTGATGAGTTAGAATATATAGCATTTTCGAAGATATAGTCCATTTGAGTGATTTGGACAACTCTTCTTTGACTTAGACCAGGTTGCTCTGTAACTGAATATTTATTTCTAGAGCTATGGCTAGCTTAGTTTCAACTTCATTCATACTTGCTTCAATCTCAAGTTGCAAGCTATTAGCCTTTTCCTTCCTTTTTAGATAACTCTTTGATTCTTCATTCAATTTTTCATAAAAAGCTACATTCTCTAATTTCAGATCTAACACGTGTTTCTCCACTTCAGATAACTGAGAAACTAAGGCAACTTTTTCGTCGTGAACAAGATCTTACTGATTATTCAACATATCTTTTTCAGTTATTAACTCAATAATTGAATCAATAAGAATAGCTGCTAACTTCCTCAACTTTTTAACAGAAAGAATGTGCAAATTTTGCTTAAAATCAAATAGGCTTACCTCTTCCTCAGATTTATCACCATCATCAGACTTTTCCATGTGCAAACATTTGATTGTAGATCTTATCCACTACCTTCACAACCATCACGGAAGCATTCTCTATGTGTCACGACTCAGACTTAAGGTCTAGGAGTGACACGGCGAATGGGAATCTGAGAGTCCCCAAACAAGCCTCGTAGCATCCATTCACACATCACCGGTTCAGAAACGCATATAAATAGTAAACACATAGATCTAAGGGACGAGAAAATAGGACTCACTCTATGGGGATATTATAGGGATAGATATTAACATAGATTCACATAGTACAGAGCACATAAGAATAAGGGGCGGGTAAGTATGACTCACTCTATGGGAGCAATGTAGGACTTAGGATCTTCCACATTTTCACATCAAACATACATACATATCATAACTCTCATAATCAATCCATGATAGTCATATTCTATAGATAACCATGATCATAAGCTCCAAGTACAATACATAGCATATAGATCCAATAAGAGTCTACAAGATGTCCAACAATGCCTTTAATCATAAGATAGGGCGGGGTCCAAGACATACCTCGGGCTCACTTTCAAAGTAAATAAAATAAATAAAACACCATAGGTAGAGGAATGATGGTTTGTCCTTGGAAGATAGGATTTACCACAACAAGTATCTCAAGATCCAATCAAGCTGTCGTACGATGGATGAAGGTAAATCTTTGGTCCTACATGGTTAGATCATGTAGACAAAAAATATTCATTAGTACGTTTGAATATACTAAGTATGCGGGCATGCAATGCACATAAGTCATTAAAGTAGCATTTTCAATATTAGATGATAAGGACACATATATAGAAAAAATACTACAACAAGGGTGAAATACTCCTCAATGTAACTCGAGAAGACCCTACGATGCATTTTTTTGAATATCTCAAAATTCGTACAGAATTTCGCAAATCCGACTTCATATTCTTGTTCAGAGGGAAAAATTGTGTAGGAAAATGATTATCTACAATGTATATTTTACCGTGCCAAAAAAATATTTTTCTCGGTGAAATTATCAACCACTAGCTGTCCGTGTCGCGGTTGCGATGCAGACTGGACGCGCAATAGGTCAAAACTCCCTTTTTCACTCAAGAACAATTGGGTAGTTACTCAATGTCTATATATACATGAAACCCTCATCGTTAGTCGTTTTCAACTCCAAAACTCACCAAAAAACCTCTCAAATTCCTCTCTGATCTTCACCAAATTCTCCATCCATTCTCAAGATTTTTAACAAATTTTGTTGGAATTCAAGAAAACCAAGTCAAACCCCAAGTCTTCCTCCAATTTTCTTCAAGAAACTCCAAGTCTAAGGTACGTGTGTCTGCATTCATGGGTCCTTTCACCCATGGAGATCCAAAACTATTTTGATCAAATATCTTGATTCTAATGACTATTTCTATATGGGTATTTTCTACTATCACTCTACTACATGAAAAATGTTGAAAATTTATTGATTCTTGATTTATTGATGCATGAACTCCCACTAATGATTAAGATTATGATATGTTTATTACATTAAAGCTTTATAAGTTATAGCATCTTGAAAGACTCTAAGATATTAAGAATTTTTGAATGGTTTTCATGACATCCAAATTGGGGTTTTTTTTTAAGCATGTTGTTGGGTTATTTGAATGACTTCTTAAATGACTTTAATTTGTGAAACGCCCCAAATTGTGCTTCAAAAATGCCCATAATTGTAAATTTCATATATCTCAAAATCCGTGTGTGATATAAAAAATCTGACTTCATATTCTTGATTAGGGGGCAAATTGAGTAGGAAATGGGTATAACTCAGATTTTAGAAGACCCGTAGCGAAAAATAAATTTCGCTAATTTACGATTTCCAGAGAGCATCCGCGCCCTGGCTGCAACGTGTCAGGGTTGCAGAGCAGTATAAAAGTGGCCTGCAAGATGGGTCGGCATCGCACCAAGGACACAGACCAGTGTAAGTTTTTCCTTGGTTCTTCTATTTTGGCCATGACTTATGCGTGAAAACACCCATACTTAGCCATTTTTCAACTCTATATCACTCAAGACCCTCACAAAAACCTCTCCAAGACTTAACCAAATATCTCATTCAAATTTCAAGGATTTCAAGTTTAACTTTGGAACTCAAGTATTCTCTTCAAGCTCATCTCAAGAAAACCCAAGTTTGAGGTATGTGAGTTTCATCCATTGGGTCCTTTCACCCATGGAGCCCAATCTTCCTTTTCATGAAAATTGCATGTTTTCAAGTTGTATTTGTTGACACCCAATTTTGACCGACTTTTAACCTTTTTCGGATTGTCATTTGATTAAGTATGTATTTTCAAAACTATTTAAAATAAGTGAGTTTATTTTCAATTTTGTCCAAACTATTATGCATTTTTTGTTTTTTTTTTCTGACTAATCATTATTTATTTATTTATTATTATTATTATTTTAGTAATAATAATATTTGTTACTAATATATTATTTATTTTTATTATTTTTACTTAGTATTATTTTTAATGTCATATCTAAATATAATGTTTTGTACATATTAATTTTTAATTTTAAAAAATAATATTTCATATTTATTACACAGTTATTGTATTACATATTTTTCTTTATGTAAAGATTATTATTTTAAAATATTGTCCGTGTACATATTATAATTTAATTAAATGGCAAACAAGTCAATATTTATTCCAGTTGGTTTAATTCATAGCCTTTGCTATCAAATTCATTGCAATTTTAGTCAATTTTCTTCAAATTTATTTCAATTCTAGCCAATCCCTACATAATTTCTTTCAAATCTAGCCTAAATTGGGTCAATTTGGGGTCTGATTTTAAATCTCCAACTCAATTTTGTATTAATTCAATCCGGATTGCACATTTAAGATTTGAATCTGTCCCACCTTCTCAAGAATTGATTTGGTGCATTAATCAATTTCCATCCAACTGTTGAAATTTATTATACTTTTCTTTCCTATTTTAACATAACACTCCTAAAACATAATTTTCATTATCATTTTTCATCTCCCCTTTTACAACATCAGTCGCCTCTCTCTCTAAGCCGCCGGCGGTGGCTCTTATCTCGGGAAACCAAAGACCAGCGCCATAACCTTCTCCACCTTCGCCGGTGAACCCCTTCACCTCCCATTTTCCTCTTCTTTGCTCCCTTTGCTCGACGCCAACAACAACCACCGCGCCACCGTCAACCAAACCCTGAAAACAGCCTCGATGGTAACCCTCGTCGACCCCTTCTTCATCTCCTCACCTTGACTAGAAAACCCACCTTAAAACCACCTCTGAAAACCAAATCCATCGTGAAACCCCATGGTCACCGCCATAGCCACCCAATGCCCCCCCTTATCTCTCCCTCTCCCCTTTTCCATCCAAAAAACCACCCTTTCTTCTCCTATGCGCAGACCAAAACCCCGACAGCCCTAAGACCCCGTTATTTTTTTCTCCACTAGTGCCGCTGTTTGGCAGGTGGGATAACCAGCAACCGCCGTCACCCCTCCCTCCATTTTCCTGTGCCAATCTCTCTCCTCTTCTCCTCAACTCACCAAAAAATCCCCCCAAAAAGTCCTTCTACAAACACCATGAAAAGCCCAAACGAAAATAACCCCAAGAAGATCCCTTTCTCACCAGAAACAAGTCACCAACAACCACAGACGATGATAAACACCTGGGAAAAGTCTAGACGATAGAAACATTGTGATCTTACTTTCATAAAGAAGGATCTGTTTAAATCCGTCTAGGTTTGCTTCATTTTAATTAACCATCTCATTGTGAAAACATTCGATTACCTACGAATTTCTTTTAGTTCAAAGCGCTAGTTTTCTTATGCATGTTTAACCCTTATGTGAAAGTATGCAAGCATGAATCTTGAGTGTTTGTTTTGAGTATGGTATATCACGTGAGTTCATCGCAATTTTAAATTGGGTTTATCAATTTTCTGATTAATTCTTGTTTTTGGTCAAATTATGTTGGTATACTTGGCCAATTGACAATCTGGAAGATCTATTATTTTTGGTAAACTTTGTTGCTAATTTTTTGGCCTTAATTTGATTAGGATTGATCTATGAAGGTGTCATTATTTTGATTTTTTTAATCTTGATCATATTTTGTGTCATAGTTGTTGATTCTGTTAACTTTGTTAAAATTAGAAAGAATAGCATAATAATTTTGATTGAAAATTTGAGAACTTAATCTTGATTATGGATGCTGTGTGAATGAATTTGGCCTCAGTAAGTTATAATTTAATTTCTAGATTTTCTTATGTTTAATAAAATTTGTTTGGTACTGAATAATTTCGAACCTTTAGTGGATATTATAATATTAGTGACATTCGAAAATTAATATGTCTTTGTCTTAATCGGACTGATCTTGCTCAAATTACGTGGAATACATGGAAAAGGATATATTTCTAGTTTATTTGATTTATATTCTTAGTTTATTTACTGTTGATTAGTTGACAGTATTAACTTGTTTTGATTTCCTTTCCAAATATACTATTCCTACAATTTGAATTATTTTTTTATTTTTTATTTTAGAAAAAATCAAACAAAATTAGTGTAATTGATTTACTCTTCTTTTTATGGTAATAAGTAATTTGTGTGATTAATTTACTTGCCTTTTCTTTCCCTCTTCACTCTACTATATAATCAGACCTTTTTCACAAGGGATATACGCTTTTTTCATACAAACATACAAACACTCTCTCTCTCTCTCTCTCTCTCTCTCTCTCTCTCTCTCTCTCTTCTCCCCCCCCTTCTTTCTCTCTCCCTCCTTCTTTCTCCCCTTTTTTTTCCTCTCTCTTTTTTCTTTTTACTCTTTTCTTTTTTC
>JAPFFP010000099.1:419593-440215 GCA_026153255.1 Solanum medicagineum
TCCTTCTTCTTCCTTCTCTTCTCCTTCTCTTCTTCTTCTTAAGCTTCTTTTTTTTTCTAAGTATGAAAGACCAAGAGATGGTCTTCATTTTTTTGAACAAATGGGGTATATATAGAGGTTAAATTCCTCTAAATTGCAACATAAGGGCTCCTAGTTGCTTATAGATCAATTAGGTCCCCAAACTTTTTATTTTAAATCCAAGTGAGGACTTCCGACCCCAACTTAAATTATACACTCCAATTTAACAATTTAACCTCGCGAACTTACTTAATTTAAGCTACACCATATTCGCCACAACTTTTCCAAATAAACGATTAACTTCGACTAATAAATTTTTCGGGGTATAACAATTCCAGTGATCCTGTCATTCACCGGAGGGTAGAGGGGTTTGGTGTGGCTGATTCGGGTTGCTGCATGTGATTTTGGGGGCTATTGTGGTGGTTGTTTCATTGGAAAAATGGAGGAAGAGTAGAGAGGGAGATAGGAGAGAGATAAAGGGGTTAGTTTTGGGGTTTTCCGACGGGTATGGGGTTCCGAAAAAGGAGAAGGAAAGAGGAGGCGGAGGAGAGAAATGGGCGTCGTTTGGCGGTGTGCACCGGTGGAAAAGGGGAGAAAAGAGAGTGGAGAGGGTGATGAGTCTGGTTTGTTTAGTGTTAGGGGTAACAGGAAAGAGGAGATGATGTTGGCGAGAAAGAGTTGAGGGGTTTGGGGTTTTTCAACGAGAAAGGTGAGGGAGAGAGGGGCGACAAGGCTGGTGGTGGAGATGAAGGTTTTTCCGGCGGTTTTGAGAAGAGAGAGGGGCGGCGCCAATGAAACTTGGGAGGAGAAAGATGGGGTCGCTTCAAGCGAAACCCGCTGGAAAGAGGAGAGAGGGTGGTGGCAATCATGGTGTGGAAAGGAAAATGAGAAAAGTATTGTGAGGGTTTGGGGTATTAGACAAAAATGGAAAGTATTAGGAGAATAAATCTGGACTGTCCTATCAAAAGTAATCAATGGGTGAGATTAAGTCTTGATGAAGATTGGGCTGAAAATTTCAAATTGAGCCACAAATTAACTTAATCTAGGCTAGAATTGAAAGATTTGTAAAAGAATCGGCTAGAATCGAAATAAATATCAAAGAATTTGACTAGAATTAAAATGAATTTGGTAGAAACGGCTACGGATGGAATGAGTTGAGATGAAATTGAATAGATTGCCATTTAATTAAATTATAGTAAGTGCATAAATACAATATTCTATATTTTAAAAGAAAAATACATAATATATAATAATTGTGTAAAATAATTTAAAAATCAATAAAAGAAAATAATATAAATTATATTTAAAATATGAAATGAAAATAATAATAATAATAATAAAGATGTATTACTAATAACGAAAAAAGTAATAAATATTGAAAGTGGTAATAAAAATAATAAAAAAATATATTAAATAATAGTAAATATAATAAAATTTTTTCTTTTTTTTAAAGCAAGAATAGTTAATGAATAAATTCTGAAAGTTTTTTTATTTTATTTTAAAAATAGGTAATTATTTGGATAAAATTGAAAATAAACTCATTTATTTTAAAATTTTTAAAACACCTATTTTAATCAAATGACAATCTAAAATGGTTATAGGTCGGTCAAAAATGGATGTCAACAATTTCCCCTTCTTTACTCGGGAATGAAGGATGAATTGTCGAGCAAAGAAAGTTGACGGAGTAGCTGATTTTGTCCAACCGATGAAATATTACTGGACGGACCAAATAGAACAACTGGGTTTGTGAAATTACTGCTGAGACTTGGTATCAAGTCTCCTACATATCTCTGGTCATATAAGAATCAGGCCTTGTGTAGTTCTGGATTTAGTAATGAATAAAATTCCTAAAAATATTAACGGTGCGGATCATGAAGTAAGAACGATAGTATTAGAAAGATAAGTTGGTACATAAAATGAGAATACATGATATGGTTTGAATGGTAACAGAAGAGTGAAAGCAAGGTATAGTACGGACCGTGTGAAAGAGAATGTCAAGGGTTTATTGCGAGACAGTTGTCTTCGAATCGAATGACATAATCTATAGAACTCCACAAAATCTGCAATTTGTAACTTTAAAAATACTAGATAAAATGGTTAGAGGGTGTATATTAAGTAGTGAAATGAATTCATAAACGTGATGCAAGTTCCCACTTAGACCATGAAATTTGCCATAAGACGATAAGAATAAAATCTTAGGCTATGATTTCTTGAGCTATGCTACTTATTAATTATATCCTCAGGTCCTGATATGATGTCTGTAGACATGAAAGATGATGCCTTTGGATGATGACACCTTCGGATCATGAAAATTAGAAACTAAATCCTTAGGCTATGAAATGATGTCCGTAGGCAATGAGGAATGATGCCTTTGGACTATGACGCCTTAAAGGTATAATATAATGCGATTTTTCAGGCTAATGTAAAAATTTTGAAACATCAAAACATAATTTAAGTAGGCATAATGTAATTTTCAGAAGGCCATGCAGAAGATTTTTCTGTTTTTAATGCAATGCGATTTCAGTAGGCCATGCAAAATTTTCAAATAAGGCAATATAATTTTAGTGGACCAAAAATACAATTCTATCAAGCCATGCAAAATTTTTTGAAGTAGACTATGCAATTTTCAATGCGTTTTTAGTAGGCCAAATGTAAATTTCATTTCATGCAAATTCATTCGATTTTAGTAGGCTATTACAAAAATATCATTTTATGCAAATTTTAGTAGGCCTAATGTAAAATTCAATTTCACGCAGCTTTTAGTAGGCCGATGTAAAATGTGATTTCAGTATACCAATAAAAAAATGCAACTTCATGCAAATTTAGTAGGCCAATGCGAAAATGTAGTTTCAGTAGGCCAGTGTAAAAATACAATTTCACGTAATTTTAGTAGGCCAATGTAAAAATGTAATTTCACATAATTTTAGTAGGCCAATGCAAAAATACAATTTCAGTAGACCAATGTAAAAATGCAATTTCACGTAATTTTAGTAGGCCAATATGAAAATATGATTTCACGTAATTTTAGTAGGCCAATACAAAAATGCAATTTCAGTAGGCCAATGTGAAAATGCAATTTCACTTAATTTTAGTAGGCCAATGCAAAAATGCAGTTTCAGTAGGCCAATGTAAAAATACAATTTTTCACATAATTTTAGTACGCCAATGTAAAATTATAATTTCATGTAATTTTAGTAGGCCAATGCAAAAACGCAATTTTCAGTAGGCCAACCTGAAAAAATGCAATTTCATGTACTTTTAGTAGGCCAATGCAAAAATGCAATTTTCAGTAGGCCAACATAACAACAACAAAAATAACATACCCAGTACAATCCCACAAGTGGGGTCTGGGGAGGGTAGTGTGTACGCAGACCTTACCACTACCTCATAGAAGTAGAGACGCTGTTTCCTGTGGACCCTCATCTCAAAATCCATAAGCAGAAAGAACCGTATATGACAATAGGAAAGGGAGGAACAAAAAAGTGAGTAATAATGAATAGCAGATGGCAATATGTAAATATGATAAAACTAACACATAATACGACATATAATGAGAGCACAAATTAGCCACCTAACCCTACCAATTAGCCTGCTACCCATATTCGCGACCTCCACTTCTTTCTATCTAAGTTCATGTCCTCAGTGAGATCAAGTTCCATCATATTATGTCTAATCACCTCCCCCTAGCATTTCTTCGGTCTACCTCTACCCCTCCGTGTAGCTTCCAAAACCAACCTCTCGCACCTCCTAACAGTAGCATCGATACTCCTTCTCTGCACATGTCCAAACCATCATAGTCTCGCTTCCCTCATCTTTTCGGCCACTGGGGCCATCTCTAGCTTCTCCCGAATGGTCTCATTCCTAACCTTGTCACTTCTGGTGTGGCCACACATCCATCTCAACATCCTCATCTCTGCGACATGCATCTTCTGAACATGTGCTTTTTTAATTGGCCAACATAAAAAAATGCAATTTCACGTACTTTTAGTAGGCCAATGCAAAATGCAATTTTCAGTAAGCAATGCAAAATAAGCCAATATAAAAGGGAAAAAGATAGTTTAACCTTCGTCCATTGTAAGATAAATGATGATTGCTTGCATGACGCGAAGAGGTCACTCCTAGCATGTGTACTTGTCTTTTCTACGTTCAAAGAAAAATTGTTAGTTTGTAAAAGGGGAGGTTGATCTGTAGCTTTGATCTATCCATACTCCATATGTTGTTGATATTCGGCCTTTCATTTTTATGTCCCCTTGGAGGTCAACCTTCAGTTCTGAATTCAACTTTGGTGAAATTTTTTAGAGTCACTCAAAAATCTTTGCCCCAGTTTGTACAAAATGCTCCAAAAGAATTTCGGAGATCTTTCTAAAAAATTCTGCCCAGTTACTCATCTGATAAGGAATGTGCTCTTCTAAAAGAACTTTTAAGACCCTCTCAAAAATTCTGCCCATTCCATAATAAAGGGGGAAATAAGAATTTTATTATGATAGGACCAAACTCCATATAAGCGTCTACGTATTCCTCTTAAACGGGAATCAGGTCTGATGTATTTCTAAATACAAGATAAAAGAGCATTAAATAAATATTATTAGAAAAAAGAACTTAGGCAAAACTTCTTCATTTATTCTGCTAGTGTAGACGTTTCTCTCATAGGACTCGTGCAAGATAACCTTTTCCTTAGACGACACAAGTCAAGATCGAACTTCACTTTGTTGTGTTCAACATACTCATTGGCAATTTAGAAGTTGGTTGTTGGATGCATTTGGCATAGGATCCTTCAAATGTATGACCTTAGTATCAATCAGGTCCTGAACCGTATCCTTCAAAGCGCAACATGCATCAGTGGTGTGTCCCTTGATTCCTGAATGATATGCACAAACCTTATTTGGATCATACAATTTAGATTGAGTGTTTGGATTTAAAGCAGGAATAGGGGTGGTATGGCCAGCCTCTTTCAATCTTTCATAGAGTTAGGCTATGGGTTCGGCCAGACGAGTATAACTTTTGATAGGTTTTCTTTCAAAGTTCGGATAACTTCTATAATTTGGTCATTGAGGGGGTGAAGGTAGAGGTGTTTGAAAGCATGTTGGTTGGGTATGATAAACAAGACATATAGGTTGCTGGTACCGAGGGAGAGGATTTGATAGGGAGTAAATGAAGGATAAAAGGGAGAAGGTGCGGGGTTTGATGATTTAGGGTATGAGGAAGTGGCAGAGTCCAAATTTTGTGTCTTATAGGAGCCTTATGTGCCATCATTACTGAACCCACTTCTTTCTTCTTATGGTTTTAAGGCATACCTTCAGACTGCAAGGTTTTGTTAGTAGCTTGTAAGGTTTCTAGATTGATAGTGGTGCCACTTTTTATGCCTTCTTCAATTCTCTCACCCAACTTGATGATGTCAGTAAAACTTTTTTCTGCCACAAGCATCATTCTATCATATTGAGGTTCCTGTGTGTGAATAAAATAATCCTTCATTTGAGACTCCTCTGTAGGAGGTTTAGCTTTAGCAACTTCAAACCTCCATCTTATAGCATAATCTAAAAATGACTTTCTTGGCTTCTTCTTTAAGTTTTGAATATAGAACCAGTCTGGTGAATTCTTAATGTTGAATCTAAACCTATCCATGAAATTAGAAGCCAACTCCTTCCATCTTGTCCACTTTCATGAGTCTTGTTCTATATACCACGTCAGAGCTTCCCCTGTGAGGCTTCTTATGATCAGCTTCATTCTAATCTTCTCATTCTTTCCAACCCCTACTAATTTATCACAATACATGTGCAGGTGGGACTTGGGATCTCCAATACCATTGTACAGTTCAAATTTTGGAGGTTTGTACCCTTCAGGTAACTCAACATCTGGGTGTATGCACAGATCTTCATAGCTCAAACCAATTACCCCTTTACATTCTTCTACATGCCGCATTTAATTGGTCAAACTTTCCAATCTCTTAGTCAAGGATTTAATCAACACATCCTTTTAAGAGGATTCCGATTTATGATAGTTATGGATAAAAGGAGAGGTCTCGACATATATAAGATTATGGGCATGGGGCGTGAGTTCTAGAGGCATGGGCTTTTAACATGTTGGCAATGGACTTAGGAGGCATATCTTGAATATGGGTAGGATTTTGTAGGTGCAATGTTGGTTCATAAATGCTTCATTGATATGGATTTTGATGACTACAATTTGAAAATTGGGTGCTTAAAGGTGGTACATAATTAGGGTTGGATTGGACTTGGGAGGTTAGATTAATTGGTGGGTGATCATCTGCGAGGGTGGTTTGAGTTGTGGTAATTGGATCATCCATATTTTCCCTAAAAAAGGTGTCGAGATAAATGGATAGTCTAGCCAGGTTGCGCATGTTGGCCATTTCATCCTCTTGCTCTTGAATTTTCCTTGGCAACGTTAAAGTCAGATCATCAGATTGAAATCCCTTTTCAGAAGTCTCAGCCCTTTCGATAGAGTTGTTGTCAATCATTTTGTCCTTCCCTTGATGACTCAAACTTTGGGGAGTAGAAGGATGTCCTTTCGATCAGGTGTGGTAGGCCAGAGTGTGCAAACAAATCAACCTTTGGGAAATGGAGTACATGAAAAATAAAATAAAAATAAAAAAGGAAAAATCAGGTTAGTGACGTGATAAAGACACAAAAACAACATATGAATTTGTGAAAATAAACACCCTAAATGCAAGGAGCCTCGTTGAGCCAGAGGTGGGTCTAATACGACAAGCAAGTGGTTCTCAATAACTAATCCAAGCCTTAATTTGCAATTGGAGTTTAGAGTTGGAGGCAAATAATTTAAAGAAACAAACTATTTTATTCATTGTATAAGCAAAGAAACAATGAAAAGCTGAAACATTCATCGCTTTTAATTAAAAGACAAAATTAAACCAAAGGAAAAGAAGGATAATAAGGGAAATAAATTTAGAAAGTAAATCTCCTAAGGATTGTGCTCATCATGATCAATCTCTTTACCATCTCTTGTAATCCACTCAAGGTACTCTATCGTGATATGAGGCTGATACTTGTGAAGGCTGATGATGACAAATCTCTCCCATCTTCTAATTATGTCATGGACTTGTGGAATTTTTGGCCCAAAATCATATTCGGTTACCCTCATGTCAGCTGTTGGTGGAGCCCTTTGGTCTGTCCAAATTGTTCAAGAACTCGTAATGGAGAATATGGTTGGACACCGATTACGCCAACTAGCTCAAGATAACAAAGCTCTTCCCCTCTTACCATGGCATGTTGTGCATTTAACCAAGGGTACTTCCATTGAACATGAAGAGCAGAAAGATATCTCAAAAATATTAACCACTCTTTGGTCCCCTCGGGAGCAACAAATTCAGTCATTCTTCTCAAATGAGTATGAATTTTGTTTTGCATTCCACTTTAAATATTATTTTGATGAAAATGCTCAACGGCCCATAATTGGAGTAGCAAGTTGCATCCCGCAAAGAATCTTCTACCTCTGACACACTTAGAGGATGCCCTCATTATTTCTGCCATGGTCATAGGCACCAAGGTGACATTAACTCCGTTTCTAGCTACTATTTGGACCGCATATCTCAAAGAGGTATCTATTTTCCCACCTCTTTTAGAAACACTAAGTTACCCAATAATGCGATGGCGAAAGTATTCATATGATACCTTTCCCATGTTTCTGCTGAACAAGAGAAGTCTTCACTAAATTCCTATACCCATCTTTGTGGCCAAAGTGAGAATATAGAAAATCCAGAGAAATCCAGTTGAAATTTAAGCAAGCTAACCATGGGTTATATTTCAGTCCCAAAGATATTAAAAACCTATTTGGTGTTTGTCTTTGGGGTTTAGTCATGCCCCCTCAATAATAGTTCAGATCGGTAAAGCCCCCAATTTCCTCGTCAGTCAGAGCCAACTCAAAGTGTTCAAATTTGAAAACTGTCCTAATGGGATCTTTGAAGATCAGTAGGGCTTTGAAAAGATACAGATCAGGGATGACATAAATGAGGAAGGTCAATTCGCCCACCAGTTGGGCGACTTCCCTAGCACGATCCTACCTAATATTCTCCCACAACCTTCGCAGGCTTGGGTTGACATCTACCAATTTGGGTGCTGGGAAATTTGGGAAAGCCATCTTAAATTTGCACAAAAACAAAGAAAACAAAAGGTTCTAAACTCCATTTTAACAATATTTAGGCTTGGATTAAATTACCATGACCACATAGAGACATAATATGCGGTATTTCACCTTGGAAGGTGATTGGACCCTCTAGACTTAATAGGGTGGCTACTATTATGTAGATTGGCCCCATGGGGCCAATTACCTAGAGTTTATACATCCATGACCTAAACTTTAGGGTGGATAGCTCTATCCTAGATTTCTAAAGAATGGGTTAGACATGAACTGGGTGTTCCTATGTGAGAAACACGTAGTCCAACAGCATTAAGACTATCCACTATTCACCACGCTAGCACTTACTCTCTACAATTTGGGTTTGAAAAAGAGGCAGGAGAAGTGAAAAGGCATGACATCACCTTAAAAAAAAAAGAGAGGGTCCCAAGTGGAGGAAGGTATGAACGAAATGACAGTTTATACGAAAGCAGTAACATTTAGCAAGTAAAGCAATATTAACATAAATTTAAAATAGTAAATAAATAAAGGGAGGAGAGTCAGATTAGTGGGGATAAGGGAGAGGATGTTAGAGGGGATAAGGGAAGGGATATTAGAGGGAATAAGGGAGGGGAGTTAGAGGAAATAAGGGAAAGAAAAAGAAACAAGGTAGTAAGGAAAGATGAAAATAATAACAGTAAAAATAAAAAAAATAAAGTTGGTAAAAAAATAAAGGAAAACAATTAAACCCACATAAAAAGAGACACGTTATGAACCTAATAACCCAGAAGAGTCGCCATTCTGTTGTGCCCCATTATTCCTCGTGAAGAAATGGGAACTTGGATGACGTCTTGGCAACGACTCTTTTGGGATTTTGAGAATCAAATGAAGAGTCTCCACTTAATGAATTAAAGGTGCATTAGGACATCCTTCTAACTTAAAAACTAATCTAAAGGTCAAGTCACCAGAGAACAGGTAAGAGTTCACCTCGAAGGGAAGGCATTGTGCACCTTTCGAGGTCCGCAAATGCGGGTCCCGATCATATCTCACATTTATGTGGAGGTTGCAAATAAGGGTCTCATGTAATGAATCAAATATCGTACGACATTGTTGACCTTGAGAAATCTCTTTTCGGGCAAACTTTTGACCAACTGTTGTCTCAAGAGAGACCACATGGCCAGTGTGAGGTTACACGAGTCGTGTGGCCTCAAATAAGACTACACATGGCCTCAAATCTTGAATGTTGGCCTTGGGTGGTGTACAAGTTAAGGCACACCTCACTGGCACACCACACGAGCCGTGTGACAATCCACAGATCGTGTGGATGAGCCATGGGGTGGCTTAAGCTTGAAAACCCTACCATTAGGGCTAAGTGAGGCCACATGCTCGGTCACACGGGTCGTGTGTCATGAGATGGTTCGTGAGGCTCGCCTGTAGCCTTCGGAGTGAAAATATTCTATGTATGGAATCACCATCTAATAAATATTTCCTAAGTTTGGGGAGACGAGAGTACCAAACGGATCGTGTGGCTTCACACGACTCGTGAAAGGTGGCCATTTGGTGGACTCGTACGAAAAATTCTAAGTGTTGGTTAAAGATTGAAATTTCTAGAAAAAATGTTCTAAGTGTAGTCTCACGGGCACTCCACATGGATCGTGGAGTGGCACACGGGCCGTTTGGCCTCAAGTGAGATGACTTTCGAGAAAATTTTCCTCTGATTCATTAATAGAATTTTCATGAATTTGGTTATTTCAATTGGCCTTTTGGGGATGCCTATGATATTTCATGGTCATCTAAAGACCTAAAATCTATTTCAAACATTCAGCCTCATTCCTCATAATTTGAACTCTCTCAAAACAACTCTCAAAAGAACTCTTGGAGATTTCAACTTTGGGGCTAAGGAACTCAACTCTTCTTCAAAGTTCTTTGGGGTTTCATCATTTTAGTGAAGGTATGTTGGTTTGATCCAAGATTACCTTCCAATCAAGGAGACCCAAACTATTTTCAAGAAATTTCATGAATTTCTAGCTTACTTTAAATTGAGGTTTTGAATAATATGATTCCTTAAATTCAAATAGTATATGGGTATGCTTATCTATGGATTTAAAGAGCAATTAAGCTTTGAAATATTAAAATACATTGTTATTAAGAATATTTGAATATGCATGGTCCTTAAATGTTTGAATCTAAGAATGGGTGATTATATTATAATTTCAAATATGGATTTAACAATATTTTCACTTGAATCTCTTATTATATTGATAATTTTAGATTGAATCTCTATTACCCATGTCAATTTCACATCATTCATAGCATATGCATTCATGTTCATGAGAATTTATGAAAATTATGTTATGGGTTAAGCCCAATTATGTTCTATGATATGATTTGATAAGATATTTGTTATGACGATATTGTGATCACATATATGTCTATGATTGTGGCTCTTGGAGCATTTTGGGTGCTTGCACCATTCTGATTATGTGAACGATCTATTCCTATGCATAAGTATTATGACTATAAGCTATGTTTTGGCATTTGAGCTTACGTATAGATTATTATGAGAGGTGTTTGGCTTTTAAGCCCCATTTGTGCATTGAAACGTTTTGGTAAGACTTTCAACCATTTTGAAAGTATGTATAGCTATGTATACTATAAGTATTCTTATGGAATGGTGACTTAGCACCGATGGAATTAGGGTTCTCTCCTTCCTTGAACTATGTGCCTAGCATAGGTACCTTTTCAAAATGGGGGTGCCTGTAAGGAAAGTTGTCTGTGAAATGGGGGCGCCTGTAAGGAGAAGAAACTTTGTGATATGATATGGTGTGCTATATATGAAAATCCTATCCAAAATGGGGGTGCCCGTAAGGTATATTGCTTCATACAAAATGGGGGTGCTCGTAAGGTGAAGTTTGGTTTACCTTTGGCAAGTAGATCACCTCTTTACCGATGAGAAGATTTCAACGGGATTCCAAGTAATAGCTCGCTTGGTGTTACTCATGTCGGTTGAGGTCCTATCCCCATTATATATGAGCATCATTTGCATTTCATGCGTCACGAATTTCATAACATCTTGTTATACTCATTCCTTGGTATACATATCCCTTTTTATATTAGTGCCCTTGTCATCTAACATGGAAATGCAAGTTTTGGTAAGTTCATGCATTACATCCCGCATACTTAGTACATTCAAACATACTAACACATACTCTTGCCTATATGATTTCACTATGTAGGGACCGAGGACTTTGATCATCCACCGTTTGACGCTTAGCTCGGATTCCAAGTTCATTTGTAGTGGTGAGTCCTATCATCCAAGGATGATCTATCATCTATCTACCTTTGATACTTTCATTTCTTTAGGTATTGAGGGTGAGCCCGGGGAATGTCCTGGCCCCCGACCTATCTATGTACAGGCATTGTTGGACACCTTATAAACTTCCTTACGTTTTATGTTATGTGTTATGACTTAAGTCTATTTTATTGGTTGGTTATCTGTGTCTATAGTTATGTGAGATGGATATGTGATTTAGGGTTTGGCTATATGTTGTGATGGAAAGATGCTAAGTCCCGAATCGCCCCAATAGAGGGTGTCCTATTTTCTCGCCCCATAGAACTATGTGTTTACTTTATGTATGCTTCCAAACCGATGATGCGAGTTTTGGTATCTTGAGGTTTATTTGGGATCTCTCGGGTTCCTATTTGCCGTGTCACATCTAGGCTCTAGGATCGGGTCATGACAAAGATAGTATCAAAGCCCTATGTTTGTAAATGATTCTCGGAGTCCAACATGCCATGTCAAGTAGAGTCCTATCTTTGGGCATGAAGTGCACCATGGTTATAAGTTGGAGGCTATAACGACGTTCTAACACTTGTCTTTTTTCATGTCTTACGTCGTTTTGTGAATAATTAGCTTAGCTCTTGACCTTGATGGTGTCCTTGCTCTATTTCAGAAGATGTCTCATGGTAGACCTGCCAGACCAGCCCCGGCTAATGACGGTCAAGCACCTCAAGGGCCTGTGGATAAGCCTATCTCTAATGGTGAATTCCGTATGGCCTTTGCCATGCTTGCCCAAGTGGTGACTACTCAGACTAGGCAGGCCAATCTTCCTCGGGATCCCACTCCTGCTGCTATAGTGAATGATTTTACATGGATGAATCCTCCAGAGTTCTTTGGGTCTAAGATTGACGAGGATGCTCAGGAGTTCATTGATGAGCTCTCCAAACTATTGAATGTCATGGGTGTCATTTCTGCGGAGAAGGCTGAACTGGCTGCCTATCAGTTGAAGGATGTAGCACAGGTGTGGTATAATCAGTGGTCTACAGACAGAGTCTGTGGTGATGCTGTTAATTGGGAGGAGTTTAGGCTTTCTTTTCTGGATCATTTCTTCCCACTTGAGCTTAGGGAAGGCAAGGTGACCAAGTTTATCAACCTAAGATAGGGTAATATAAGTTTGAGGGATTACGCCCTCAAGTTCCCTAAGCTCTCCAAGTATGCTCTGATACTCGTGGCTTATCCTCGTACAAGAATGCACAAGTTCGTCTCTAGTGTTTCTGACTTGCTTGTACAAGAATGCCATACTACCATGCTTAATCAGGATATGGACATCTCTAGACTTATGGTTTATGCCGAATAAATCAAAGGGTAGAAACTCAAGGGGAAGAGAGTGTATGATCCTAAGAGGGCCTATTTTAATGGTGGGTTCTCCGGCTCTCAGGGTGGTGGTTTTTATCGTTTTCGATAGGGCAAGGGTTCGGGTGCTCGGGTTGCTAATGCTAGGGCGCCTCCTCTACGGCACCAGTTGGTGGTGGTTAGGGATATCCTCTATGTGATAAGTATGGGAAGCCCCACATGGGCGAATGTTGGAGGAATATGGGCGCTTGCTTTGGGTGTGGTGATAAGGGTCACAAGGCCACTGATTGCCCCAGGGATCCTCGAAAAGGTCATGGCCAGGTGGCTCGAGGTGGACAAGGCCAACAAAGAGCTCCACAAGGTGTTTCCCCGAGGAACACCAGGTTCTATGCCCTTCATGCACGACAGGAAGTTGAGGAGGCTCTGGATGTTGTGACTGGTACGCTAAGAGTCTTTGATTTTGATGTTTATGCTTTACTTGATCCGTATGCAAAGTTGTCTTTTGTGACTCCTATGTTGGCTGTTAAATTTGGTTTGAGTCTGGAAATATTGAGGGAGCCTTACTCGGTTTATACTCCCGTGGGTGAATCTGTTGTTGCACATATGGTCTATCGTGGTTGTCCTGTTTCTGTGTTTCATAAGGTATTTTCATGTGATCTTGTGGAACTTGAAATGTATGATTTTGATGTAATTCTTGGGATGGATTTTTTGCATGCATCATATGCCTCTATAGATTGTAGAACCTGGAAGGTTAAGTTCTAACCTCCTAGTGAGCCCATTCATGAATGAAGGGTAGTGACTCCGCTATTAAGGGTCAGTTTATTTCCTACCTCAAAGCTAAGAAGATGATCTCCAAGAGATGTATGTATCACATTGTTAGGGTTAAGGATGTGTTGTCCGAGTTACTTACTCTTGAGTCAGTTCCGGTGGTGAATTAGTTTCCGAACGTGTTCCCCGATGACTTGCCCGATATTCCTCTAGAAAGGGAAGTAGACTTTGGCATAGATCTTCTTTCGGATACTCAACCTATATCTATTCCTCACTATTGTATGGCGTCGAAGGAGTTGAAGAAGTTGAAGGATCAGTTGAAATATTTGCTAGAAATGGGTTTCATCAGGCCAAGTATATCTCCATGGGGTGCTCCGGTGTTATTTGTAAGGTCGAAAAATGGATCTCTTCGTACATATATCGATTATAGGTAATTGAATAAGGTGACCATTAAGAATAAGTATCCGTTGCCTAGAATCGATGACTTTTTTGACCAACTTAAAGGGGCTACTCACTTTTCAAATATTGAGCCAACTTAAAGAGGCTACTCACTTTTCAAAGATTGATCTCCATTCTGGGTATCATCAGTTAAAGGTTAGAGAATGTGATATTCACAAGAGAGTCTCTCGGACAAGGTATGGGCACTTTGAGTTTGTGATGATGTTGTTCGGCCTAACAAATGCTCCGGCCGTGTTTATTGACCTTATGAATCAGGTGTTCAAGCCATTCAATGATAGTTTTGTGATTGTCTTCATTGATGATATTTTCATTTAGTCTTGGAGTGAGCAGGAGCATATGGATCATTTGAGGTTAGTTTTTCAAACCTTGAGAGAGAAGAAGTTGTATGCCAAATTTAGAAAATGTGAGTTTTGGTTAGGTGAAGTTGCTTTTCTGGGTCATGTGGTGTCCGGTGATTGTATAAAGGTAGACCCGAAGAAGACCGAGGCGGTACAGAATTTGCCTAGACCATTGACTCTTTCGGTCATTCGAAGCTTCCTTGGGTTAGTAGGTTATTATAGGAGGTTTGTTGAGGGTTTCTTATCTATTGCATCTCCATTGACTAAGTTGACTCAAAAGAAGCTAAGTTAGTGTGGTCGGACGAGTGTGAGAGGAGCTTCCAAACTTTGAAGGATCGACTTACATTGGCTCCAATTTTGACTCCGTGAATGGTTTAGATGGGTTTGTGGTATATTGTGATGTTTCTCGAATTGGGTTGGGTTGTGTACTTATGCAACATGGTAAAGTGATAGCTTATGCATCAAGGCAATTGAAGGTACATAAGCGTAATTACCCAACTCATGACCTTGAACCAGCGGCAGTGGTTTTTGCTTTAAAAATTTGGAGGCATTATTTGTACGGGGTACATATTGATGCTTTCACCGATAATAAGATCTTGCACTATGTGTTCACTCAAAGGGACCTTAACTTGGGACAAAGAATATGGTGGGAACTCTTAAAGAATTATGACATGCGTGTTCTATATCACCCTGGCAAGGCAAATGTGGTAGCCGATGCTCTTAGTAGGCTATCCATGGGAAGTGTGGCTCCTGTTGAGGAGGGGAAGAAATATTTGGCAAGGGATGTCCACCGTTTGGGTAGATTGGGTGTTAGAGTGGCCGATTCCAATGATGGTGGTATATATGTTCAAAGTGGAGCCGAATCCTCAATGGTTGTTGATGTGAAGGCTAAGCAAGATCTATATTCATCCTTGGTTGAATTGAAGAAATTGGTTGCCGAAAAGAATATTGAGGTTTTCTCCCAAGGGGGAGATGATGTACTTTGGTATCGAGACTGGTTATGTGTTCTGGATATAGATGAACTTAAGGAGGTGATCATAAGCGAAGCCCATAATTCTCATTATTCTATTCACCCGGGGTCTACTAAGATGTATCAGGATTTAAAGGAGGTGTATTGGTGGCATAGTATGAAGAGGGACATAACCAAGTTTGTATCTGGGGGCCCAATTTGTCAACAAGTGAAGGTGGAGCATCAGAGGCGCGGTGGGTTGGCTCAAGACATTGAGATCCCTAGTTGGAAATGGAAATATATAAATACGGACTTTGTGGTTGGGTTACCTCGGACTCGAAAACAATTTGACTGTATTTGGGTGATCGTCGACCGGATGACTAAATCGGCTTATTTCTTACCGATTGAGACTACTTTTAGTGCCGAAGAATATGCAAGGTTGTACATCCGAGGGTTGGTAAGCTTGCATGGTATGGATGGGTCTATCATATCATATCGGGGTACCCAATTCACTTCACACTTGTGGAGGTCCTTTCAAAGGGGACTTGGTACTAAGGTCAAATTGAGCACCACTTTTCATCCTCGAAATGATGGGCAAGCCGAGAGGACAATCCAAACCTTGGAGGATATGTTGAGGGCTTGTGTGTTGGAGTTCAAGGGCAATTGGGATGACCATCTTCCACTTATCAAGTTTGCTTATAATAATAGCTTCCATGCTAACATTGGTATGGCCTCATTTGAGGCGTTGTATGGTAGGAGGTGTAGGTCTCAAGAGGGGTGGTTTGAGTTGGGGGAGGTTGCTTTGATTGGCCCGGACTTGGTGATAGAGGCTATGGAGAAAGTGAAGGTGATTAGAGAGAGGTTGAAGACGGCACAAAGTTGCCAAAAGTCCTATTCGAATACTTGAAAGAGGGATCTTGAATTCCAAGTTGGAGATTGGATGTTTGTGAAGGTCTTACCTATGAAGGGGGTGATGCGTTTTGGCAAAAAGGGGAAGCTAAGACCCCTGTATATAGGCCCCTATAAAGTTATTGAGTGGATTGATAATGTGGCATCTAGGATTGAGTTACCCCCAGATTTGAGTTCTATTCACTCGATCTTCCATGTGTCCACGTTGAGAAAGATGGTTGGTGATCCTAGCACTATTGTACCTTTAGAGGGTATTGAGGTGGAAGAGAACTTGTCTGAGGTAGTGCAGGTAGAGATTTTGGATAGACAAGTGAAATGACTTCGTAACAAGGATGTGGCATCGGTGAAGGTGCTTTGGAGAAACCAATATATGGAGGGTGCTGCATGGGAGGCGGATTTGGACATGATGAAGTGATATCCTCATCTTTTCCAATCTACTAAAGCCTAAGGTATTAGGTTCCTCCTTATCTAATTGGTCCCAAATCTTTCATTCTTGAGTCTCATGGCATGATATGCTTACATGTGCATTAAAATGGTTTTTTATGATGTTTTGAATGATTTTAATTCATTTCGACATGAGATTTAATGGCTGTATGATTTTCAAAGGATGAACTATGCATGGTATATTGTGTTTGGGAGTTTCATGTTCTACTTCAAGCCTTGTTCTTGCACATTCGAGGACAAATATTCCCAAGGGGGAGATGATGTAATGACCCGGATATCGTTCGATATCGTTGGACCTTGAGAAATCTCATTTCGGGCAAAATTTGGACCAACTGTTGTCTCAAGAGAGAACACACGGTCAGTTTGAGGTCACACGAGTCGTGTGGCCTCAAGTCAGACCATACTTGGCCTTAAATCTTGAATGTTGGCCTTGGGGTGGTGTTTGCAAGCTAAGGCACACCTCACGGGCACCCCACACGAGCCGTGTGATACTCCACGGATCATGTGGAGGAGCCATGGGGTGGCTTAAGCTTAAAAACCCCACCATTGGGGCTAAGTGAGGCCATATAGCCAATCACGTGGGTCGTGTGGCATGAGATAGTTCGTGAGGCTCCCCATGTAGCCTCTGGAGTGAAAATATTCTAATTATGGAATCATCATCTCATAACTTTCCTCAAAAAATTTTCTAAGTTTGGGGAGACAGGAGCACCACATGGACAGTGTGGCTTCAACATGTCTCGTGAAAGGTGGCCATTTGGTGGACTCGTGTGAAAAATTCTAAGTGTTGGTTCAAGATTGAAATTTCTAGAAACACATTCTAAGTGATGTCTCACGGGCACTCCACATGGACCGTGGAGTGCCACATGGCCGTTTGATCCCAAGTGAGATGACTTCCGAGAAATTTTCCCCATGGTTCATTAATGGCATTTTTGTGAATTTGGTTATTTTTATTTGACTTTTGGGGATTCCTTGCAATTTCATGGTCATCTAAAGACCTAAAACCTATTTCAAACATTCAAACTCATTCCTCATAATTTGAACTCTCTCAAAACAACTCTCAAAAGAACTCTTGGAGATTTCAACTTTGAGGCTAAGAAACTCAACTCTTCTTCAAAATTCTTTGGGGTTTCATCATCTTAGTGAAGTTATGTGGGTTTGATCCTTGATTACCTTCCAATCAAGGAGACCCAAACTATTTTCAAGCAATTTCATGAATTTCTAGCTTACTTTAAATTGAGGTTTTGAATAATATGATTCCTTAAATTCAAATAGTATATGGGTTATGTTTATCTATGATTTAAAGATGAATTTAGCTTTGAAATATTGAAATACGTTGTTATTAAAAATATTTGAATATTCATGGTCCTTAAATGTTTGAATCTAAGCATGTGTGATTATATTATGATTTTCAAATGTGGATTTAACTACGTTTTCACTTGAATCTCTTATTGTGTAGATGGTTTTAGATTGAATCTCAATTACCAATGTCATTCTCACATCATTCATAGCATATGCATTCATGTTTATGAGAATTTATGGAAATTATGTTATGGGTTAAGCTCAATTATGTTCTATGATATAATTTTGATAAGATATTCGTTATGACGATATTATGATCACATATATGTCTATGATTGTGGCTCTTGGAGCATTTTGAGTGCTTGCACCATTCCGATTATGTGAATGAACTATTCCTATGCATAAGTATTATGACTATAATCTACGGTTTGGCATCTGATCTTAAGTATAGATTATTGGGAGAGGTGTTTGACTTTTAAGCCCCATTTGTGCATTGAAACGTTTTGGTAAGACTTACAACCCTTTTGAAAGTATGTATAGATATGTATACTATAAGTATTCTTGTGGGATGATGACTTAACACCGATGGAATGAGGGTTCTCTCTTCTTCCTCGAACTATGTGCCTAGCATAGGTTTCTTTCCGAAATGGGGGTGCTCGTAAGGAAAGTTGTCTCCGAAATGGGAGTGCCTGTAAGGAGAAGAAACTATGTGATATGATATGGTGTGCTACATGTGAAAATCTTATCTGAAATGGGGTTGCCCGTAAGGAAGGTTGCTTCATACGAAATGGGGCTGCCCGTAAGGTGGAGTATGGTTTAACTCTGGCAAGTAGATCACCTCTTTACCGATGAGGGGATTTCATCGGGTTTCCAAGTAAAAGCTCAACTGGTCTTACTCATGTCAGTTGAGGTCACATTCCTACTATATATGAGCATCATTTGTATTTCCTGCATCATGAATTTCATAGCATCTTGTTATACTCATTCCTTGCTATACATATCCCTTTCTATATTATGTGCCCTTGTCATCTAACATGGAAATGCAGGTTTTGGTAAGTTCATGCATCGCATCCCGCATACTTTGTACATTCAAACATACTAACACATACTCTTGCCTACATGATTTCACCATGTAGGAACCGAGCACTTTGATCATCCACCATTTGACACTTAGCTCAGATTCCATGTTTATTTGTAGTGGTGAGTCCTATCTTCCAAGGATGATCCACCATCTATCTACCTTTGATACTTTCGTTTCTTTATGTATTGAGGGTGAGCCTAGGGAATGTCTTGGCCCCAGACCTATCTATGTAGAGGCATTGTTGGACACCTTGTAAACTTCGTAATGTTTTATGTTATATGTTATGACTTAAGTCTATGTTATGGGTTGGTTATCTGTGGCTATCGTTATGTGAGTTGGTTATGCGATATAGGGTTTGACTATAGTTTGTGATAGAAAGATCCTAAGTCCCGAAGCGCCCCCATAGAGTAAGTCCTATTTTCTCGCCTAGTATAACTATGTCTTTACTTTGTGTACGCTTCCATACCTATAATGCAAGTTTTGATATCTTGAGGGCTGTTTGGGATCTCTCGGGTTCCCATTCGTCGTGTCATATCTAGGCCTTAGGCGCGGGGCTTGACATCTCAATTTAAAAGTCCTAATTAATTCTGAGTGTCAAGACAATAAATTAAGCAGATAAATTAAACAATTAAATAACTAACTACTCCAAATAATTAAAAATAAGCAGAAAGAGAATCTAAGCTAAACGATATTTAATTCCACTCGGATCAGTTTACTCGGCTTTATTTCGTAAGACAAAAGTGTCATTTTAGCTCCCATGACTTATTTAAGCCTAAGGATAAAACCAAGGTTTGTCCAATTAAGCATGAGTGTAAAGTCATCATTTCCGAGGGTCCTATATACCCCTACCCTTCCTAAGTTGATTTATTATTTATCTAAAAGCACACTAAAGAAAATGAGAAAGCTCTAACGTTTTCCTAAAGTGCCTAGCGTCCCTCTTAATGTCCTAGAGGCATTGGACTTTCTAATTGTAGTAGTTCTAGACTTAAAAAGAATACAGGTTTCCTATAGGAATTCGCGTCAAACAAAACAACCAAGACAACATTTAGCAAATAAATGTCAAGTAGCCTCCAAATATATTATATAGCATACTTGAAAACACAAACAAAAGTGCAATACTACATTCTGTGTATGTGCATCACATTAAGAAATAAGATTTCCTATAGGCATAATTTTCTAAAAGAGAAAAATATAACTTAACTTCTTAAGAGAAAGTGAGCATGACATTTATTATTTAAATTCCGATAGGCATGTTTTCTAAAGAAATATTAAACCTAAGCATGATTTCTAAACAATGTCATAGAAATTAAATTCCTATAAGCATGATTTCTAAAAAAATAATAATCAACAACTTGTAATATTAAATGTCCTAGGGGCAAGATTGCAAATAAAAAAAATTAGTGAACAACCTAAAAGCATACTTTCTACTATAAAATAAAAAATAGCCTAAAACATGATTTCTAAGATAAAATAGTACAACAACAACAACAACATTACCCCAATGCCTCAAAGGCTCCCGCCCATTGCGGGGTAGGGGGTCGGATGTATACAGCCTGACTCCTATATTTAAAAACATAGCGCGACTGTTTCCGGATGACCCATGATGAGCGTCGAAAGTTGCATTGACTAACTGCTA
>JAPFFP010000099.1:450420-466145 GCA_026153255.1 Solanum medicagineum
CTTGGAACTGAGATAAATAGTTATAACATGTCTTAGGCTATCATAAGGTGAAGATTGAAGAAGGTTTGTATATCCATTCTCTTGACAGTTCATTGTAATGTGAATTGAAAGTATTTACCATGTCTAGCACTTGATGTCAGTAAAATGCACCATTAGTTCACAACTTGCATTTGTCAACTTGGTTTGTTTTTCCAATAAATGTTGTTGTTGTCGCTTGTTGGCTGCCAACTTGCTAAGAGTCAAGACTAATATGGAATTGATTTGATCTTTCAAGTACTTACTTAATGCTAGTTTGTTTTAATTCGTTTGATGATGGTTTTGGTTCTTTGTGATGCTGTCAGTTTACTCTCTCTGAATATAGCCTGGATAGTATGTTGAAGTTTGAGATTTAGCATGTTCCAGTTTGTGTTTTCTGGGCATTATCTTCCGGTATCTGATGCTTCCCTGTGTGAATGTAGCCTATTAACATGATATTCAGTTGGGTTTTGCATATGGCATTGTCTGAAAGTCTGAGTTTTAGGGTCATAAATTTGTGATATAGGTCTCCATCATATTAGAATCTTGTTAAGCATGCATAAAAAATGAATACACTGCCTATTTACGTCTCCGATTCAAGAGTAGCTTCTGTTTTCCCCTCTAAATGATTTAATGTTTAGATATAATGTCTTGTTTGTTGCTATCATGTTGATGGGTTCCTGAGAGGTGTTGAAAGCCTGTTTCTGTGCAGCTGTTGGTTTGTTACTGTCCTTTTAAGTTGAATAGCTGCTAGTTGGTTACTGCCTAGTTGTTACTGCTGGTTTGTCACTGCTTTTAGTGAGTAGCTGTTGGTTTAGCTGCTGGTTGGTTATTGTTTAGCTAATTGGTCAAATATAAGTACTTTTGTTTCAAAATCAGTTTATAATAATATGTCCCTGTCTTGATGTTTAGCTTTTCACCAACGTTTTAAAAGATAAAAATAGCTAATGTACAATGTAATCGCTAGTAATGTTCCTGTGTGCCCGTCTACTGTCAGTGCTGGCTAAATATTTTGGGATTAAAATGAAGTTGTGGTTAATATTTCTTGACCGAGTGTTGGAAGTATATTTTATATAAGGTTTCTAATCTTTCTTTCTTTTATTTGCATATGATCCAATCCGAATACATTGGGATTTTTATCCTTGCATTTCCGATGGGCCATGGAGGCCCAAACTTCCTAATCTTCGAGTCAACCCAATTCCCAGGAGAAAGAAGCTGTTATACAAATCCCGGGAAGCAAGAATTGCACTATATACACTAATATACATGTGTATATACAACAACATAAGTCAAAAGCCCAAAAGTTGCAACAGAGATTTAAATGGGATAAAGGTCCCCAAAACCACTTCAACTCTCTTCTTTTATTTTATTTTGTTGATATATTTGTGTTTGTGCTAACATTGTTTATTATACTATTAGCTTCAATCTAATTGAACTCCCCAACACGTCAAAATCATTTATGTTACTTTTCATTTTATTTCATTTTATTTCGAAAGGGTGTTTGCTTTACATTTTTAATTTATTCTGAAACATTTGTGAATCTTTACTTGTCCAAATTAGTTAAGTGTCTTTTTTATAAAAAATAAAAAAAATAAAATAATAAAAAGTGATTCTGCATTTTAGTTCAATTTTCAAAACTAGCCAATTTCCTTCAAATTTGGTCAATTGTTCTCACTTTGGTCCAAACTTAATCAAGTTTGGTCAAACTCTTTCAAGTTTAGCTAAATCTCTTTCAAAATTAGTTAATCATTTTAAACTGAATCACTTCTTTAAGAGTTAGTAATTATTTCAAAATCAATCAATTTTAAATCTAGTCAACTTTTTTTTAAGTCAATCAAATCTTAAAAAGTTAGTCAACTTTCCTACTGGTCAGATAACCGCATTTAGCGGCCATTTCAAGTGCGTAAAACCTTCTTGAAGTGGAAATATGAACCCAAATCTTTTCTCTGGATGTTTAAAAAGATTTTTCTGTTAGGTTTTTTTAAATATTTATTGGTTTCCTAATTATCCTTAAAATTAGGTGGCGACTCTGTTTTCTTTCGAATTTCGAAAATTTGGTTTATACTTAAATTAATTGAGTTTTAAACTGATTTTTTTGATTTTCGAATTTCTTTTCAAAAAAGTCACTTTTCGATATAACAGAATTGGCGACTCCGCTGGGGACTTTAATTAGGTTCTAACCATTAGATTAGATTGTTGGACTAACTACTTGATTTGTTTTCTTTCTTGCTTTAATACGTTTAAATTAGGTATTAAACTGTCATTTGCTTTTCATGGCATTTCCTTTTTTTTAATTATTTTTCTCGTATTTGAAAGGATGGCTTTGCGAGCCCGCAGCCGGATCTTCAAATACGTAACCCTTTCGAAATAAGTGACAATTTACGGCTTCGTGCAATGGTTGTCATGAACTTCTAGCTCAGGTTGTCCGCCTGGGTACCCGGTCAATTCAAAACCCACTCTTAGATAACTAGGATAGAGCGAAGCCAAAATCCCTACGATCTAAGCATTGGCCTAGGATGACCCAACATGTGAGGCGTGTTGGGCCCATTAGAAAGACCACCTTGTATCCAAAGTGACCTTTGGTCCAAATGGACGACCATACTTATATGTTTTAATTGAAGGATGTGTATTGATTTAAGCAATTCATGATCACCGGGGTGGGGGACTTAACTTATTTGTTTTTTCTTCGCAGGATGACTCAAGTGTCTGAGCCTTCGGAAGTCAGGATGGTGACTCAGCGTCATCCATTTCTCAAGGTATGGTGGGAAAAAATGAATGAGTGTGACAAGAGGGAGATTCAGCAGCACATAGGCTATCTCCCCTCTTTAATGAAAATGGAGGCTTGGCCAGATTTGATTAGGACGATGATTAAATTTTGGGATAGAGATTGTATGGTATTTTGTTTTGGAGATGTTGAGTTCACTCCTACTCTAGAAGAAGTATTAGCCAGTTACGAAAGTGTAGGCATGTGCAATAAAAGGAAGTCCAAGCCAGATAATAATATCCTAATTCCCAAAGTATGGGGGCCGAAGGAGATTAAGAAAGCACTCTCATCGGTCGACATTGAATGGACAAATGGACCAGAAATCCCAATCCAAAAGTGGTATTACCGATTCGGACACGCTAATGGCTATGAAAGGTTTAGGAAAGAATTCATCTCCGAACGGGATTGGGAAGAGAAGCGGCCTTTTGCTTTCACGGTATGCTTGTTGGGGACTATGGTTTTTCCTCAGAATCGGGGGCACACCATTCATCCGAGCGTGATAATGGTTACTCATGCCATCTTCAACTGAGTTGAATACGGGACGTCGACCAAATACTTCACTTTAGCACCTATGATCCTTGATGATATTTATCGGGCTCTAGACAAATGCCAACAAGGAAACCGATTCTTTCGAGGATGCAATCTAATACTGCAATGGTGGATGATGAAGCCCTTACTCAAAGTCCATAACCCCATTGAACCAGACCCAAAAGTTCGAAAGGACCAAGTCACTTCTCATAGTTGGTGGTTACACTTCAATCATTTCAAAATAGGGAAGGGACAACGATTTTGGATGCCAATACTAAACGGGTTGCGAGAAGAAGATAAACAGTGGTCTATTGAGGATGTTGCAGTAGATGACACCATAATTTCAGAGTAGAAATCTTTCTTTCTTGATATTGGCCGGGCTTAGGGGCACCCGACCATATGCTCCCGGTCGAGTTCTCAGGCAGTTAGGACGTAAGTAAGACATTCCTTGGGAAGGGGGTATGGAAAAATTCACGACATACCACGAGGGCGGTCACGTATCCTTTGCTAGGATGATGCTTCGAGAATGGAAAACTAGGAGTGCAGCGGGGGGTAAGGTTCTTAACAGGTTTAATGCCGAGTGCAGTGATAGGTATAAGAAATAGTTACAAATGACTAGAGCAATCAATCCTTATCAGAACGTACCTCGTCAAGAGAAATATCCGGAATATCATTTGCGTCAACACTTAAAGGATGTTCAGGTCATAGAACAGCTTATGCAGGAGCTTGACAAAGCAAGACAATGTATAATTGGGTTAGATGATCGCATGGGGCAACAAATTCAGATCATAGGGGAAACCTGTCGCACAAAGGAAGCACAGTGGGCAAAGGACTATTTGTGGGAAAATAGGTACTTCATGTGGCATAAAGTCGACACAGCTAAAAGGGAGAGGATCAGTGATGGAACCGAGGCAGCCTAGAGTTTCGTCATCCCCTGCGTGGGATTGATTTTATTTGGTATTTTCTTTTGTAAAATTTGGGATTTCGATCTTTGTGTTTGTAAGATTTTGATGTATCTTTTATCTTCCGAAGCAACATGGAGTCTTTTATTGTCCCCTGCGTGGGAGTGACTTTTATTTTGTGTCTCCTTCTGTAAATTTAGGAAGTGTCTTTATGTTTTGTAAGCACTTTTTTTTGATGTATTTTTATCCGGGGCAAAGAAAATACATTGGGGATAATGAGTTGTCTTTAAATTGATACACATCCTTCAATTCGATAGGCCTACCCCTGGCATAAAAAGGTCCACCTGCATTTAGGATGCGCAATAACTATTTTATGCTACTTATTATAATTGTTTGTGTGATTATGTTGCTGCATTCTAACCCACTCTTTTTGAAACCGTGGGCTAGTTTACTCTCGGAAGGCAACAAATTGTACGCTATTTGACATATGTGTATTACTTACTAATTTGAAGAAATTAACATGTTTGTTTTTGAGTGATTCTCCTTACAGGTAATTTAGAACTAGTCTGTGTTGATAAGCTGGCTGATCATCCTTACTTCACCAGATCTAGAGTCCATAAAGATCCCTCCCTTAACCAAAGTCGATCAAAAGGAAAAATGACAGACCATAATGATGATGCAAGCTTGACAGAAATCACCGTGATAGATCCTGCTACCACACAATAAAACTAATTGATTGCACAGTTAATGCAATAGATTGCGAACATGAGAGTGGAAATGAGGAAACCTCAAGAACCAGCAAATTTGGCCATCACTGCTAATGTTCCTGTTCCAGACGACGGGAGGCCCTCACTTCATTTTCCTTCTCCTCATCAGCCTATCCCCATATCAATAAACCCACCAATCACCCCCGTACAAGCTTCTCCCACCGTCAACGAATCACGACCTTCCAACCTTTTTCCCCAAGTGCCACCGCCTCTCCAGAACCCAAATACTACCCAAGCTGGCGACTCCTCTCAAACGACCCATACTACCCAGCCCCATATGATCCATCCTAAAGGCCAACCCTCGGACTAATACAACCCACCCCCACACAAATTTTGCCCCCTAAAATCCCTTTTCATATCCCAGTCCTTACAAATCCACAAAACCCTCATACCACCTACTCAGATGTCGACCGTTACGAGGAAAAAGAAAAGGAATGGAAGGCCAAAGAAGAGATGGCCAAATTGAGTATAAAGGAGGAAATCACCAAAGCCGTGAAGGAGTTTCACTTTGCGCCTGATGTCACGGGTCTAGATTATGAGAACTTGTGCATTCATCCAGATTTGCACCTACCAAAAGGGTTCAAGATACTGAAGTTCGATACTTTCAACGGCAGTGGGAATCCCCTGGCCCATCTGAGGGAATATTGTGATCAGCTGGTGGGTGTTGGAAGAAATGAAGCTTTGTTAATGAGGCTTTTCAGCCGAAGTCTCAGTGGGGAGGCCTTAGAATGGTTTACCTCCCAAGAAATGAACCGGTGGGCCAGTTGGAATGCCATGGCCAAAGATTTTGTTGAAAACTTTGCCTACAATATCGAAATAGTACCGGACCGCTATGCGTTGGAAAAGATCAGACATAAGTCGACCGAGAGCTATCGAGATTATGCCTACAGATGGAGGAACAATGCTGCCAAAGTACGTCCCCCTACCACCACCCACAATATCTCCACATCACCCCTAAATGCCAATTCCCGCCACCAAATTGCTCTCATGTCCAACCAACTTCCCGCTTTTTATACTCAGCCAAGATACCACCCTTCGCCTGCCAATTACTAAGCTTCTCCTTCCCATTACCACCCCCCACAATATCTCCACATCACCCCTAACTGCCAATTCCCGCCACCAAATTGCTCTCATGTCCAACCAACTTTTCAAAATCCCCTTACCAGTTACACGACCCCAAATCTCCAAACCCCACCACCAAGTCACCAAACACCGCCAGACCCGAAATTCCAGACCACTACACCTCCCTGCCGAAGCCACTCCAATTATAGTCGAGTACCTCCAACCTCACAGAACAGTTAGAACTCTCCTAATCCAAAACCCCCTAGGGTGTTTACTCCTCTTGCCGAAAGCCGGATGAAGCTATTCGAAAAGTTGTTGGCTACCGAGTAGATCCATCCTGTCCCTCCGAAGGCCATAGAGGCTAATTCTTATTTTTCAGAAGTGATTATACTTGTGCATACTACTGTAATAGTGTCGGACATGACACTGATGCTTGCATAAATCTGAAGAACAAAATCCAAGATCTGATCGATTAGGACATTGTTGTTCTTCGGACAGTCGACCCAAATGTCAACAAGAACCCTTTGCCTGATCATGGAGAAAACGTGGCTGGTATGATTGAAAGGGAGGAAGATTGGGGCGCGTCTAAGAGGATAGTGCCAGACAGCACTACAAATTTAGAGAAAAGTGTGGCATCTCCAAGCATTGCCAATAGGCCGAAGGTGGAAATTTTGATACCCTGTAAAGCGACTGCTACAGCACCCAGAGGACTTCCCGACAAGACGTTTGAGATTGTGGTTATCGGTACAGGGAGAACAACTCAGGGAGCAAGTAGGAAAGCTCCAAGATCAATAAGTGAAGCTGAGGCAGAAGAGTTTTGGCGGAGAATGCGGCCGCAAGACTACTCTATCGTAAAACATTTGGAAAAGGTACCTGCCCAGACTTCCGTGTAGGCCCTGTTGATGAATTCACAAAGTCACAGACGGGCATTAATGAGGACAATTGACGATGTCTATGAACCGTTTGGAACAGATAGTGACAATCTGGCAGCCACGATAGGCCAGGTTACCCGAGGTCATTGCATTAGCTTTGGCAATGAAGAATTGCCGTTCGAGGGAGTAATGCATAACAAGCCGCTCCATGTTACAATCAAATGTCGAGATATAGTCTTGAATCACGTCTTGATTGATGATGGGTCCGAGCTAAATATATGCCCTCGATCTATCCTTGAGCAGTTGAACTATGATATGGGCAAAATTCAGCAAAGCCAAGTTAGTGTAAGAGCATTTGACGGTGGCAGAAGGTATACAATG
The DNA here is from genome assembly GCA_026153255.1 of Solanum medicagineum. Classification (NCBI taxonomy): domain Eukaryota; kingdom Viridiplantae; phylum Streptophyta; class Magnoliopsida; order Solanales; family Solanaceae; genus Solanum; species Solanum medicagineum. Next base: position 457,712 of record JAPFFP010000099.1, read on the forward strand.
GGAGCAGTAAATCTAACAATTGGTGTAGGACCTGCCGAGTTTGTTGTCGAACTCCAGGTAATGGACATAGTTACCAGTTACAATATGTTGTTGGGTAGACCTTGGATCCTTATAGCGGGGGCGGTACCTTCTACCCTTTATCAAATGATGAAGTTTATCTGGGACAAACAGGAAGTGGTCATTCATGGTGAGGGAAGTCATTCAAATATTTATGCATCCATCACCAACAACATTGCTAGAGGATCAAATTTTTACACCATGGAAATAGTGAACGCCACAGAAGATGACCAGATGTCAAGACCGCTTATGCCTGCATAAAATGATAGTCACAGTAATGCTAGGGAGATGCTTGCAGGGTATTACTGAGCCTATTCCTTTGCCAGTAAAACAGTCAAAATTCGGTCTGGGGTACATTATCTTCGGAGAAGATGGGTCAGAAATGCAGAATCATAAGGGTGATCAAGATTTGGCCCGACCAATACCGCATTTGTATCATTCATTTTCGGTCTGAGAATTCCTAGACGACGATGGCCTTGGGGGAGGGGTCTGGGACTTATTTGAGGAAGTTGATGCAGTTGATGATGATGAAGCAGACCAGGCATTAAGTGTTCGAGGCACAGATCCAGATGATCGAAAATCAAAGGAAACACCTACCTCACCGCTGGTCCCCCACTTGTCTTGGTAGACAAATAATTGTTTAAATCACTCATTATTTGAAATAGTCGGCAGTCCCGCAGAGGCCCGCGACCGTGTTTTCACTTATGTTTACTTTTGTAAAAAAGGCAGATTGACCTTTGGTCTTGGCCAAATTTGCACTTTGTTTCAATTGGAAGCCTCCGTTTATTTCAAATTTGCACTTAATACTCATCTTATTAGTCAATTACTTTTTATCTAATTATGTTTATTTATGATACAGCTTAGACAACTTTAAACCTGCCAATGTCATGTCATGTCAAAAGCTGAATGAACAAAACGAAGCATGTGATAATAAAATTGAAGAACATGACGAGGGAACCTTAATTTCTGAACATGTTGCCCAAGATTTGAGAGAGTTCGAAAATCGAGATAAACCTAATTTGGACGAGACCGAGATGGTAAATCTTGGAACTGAAGAATGTGTTAGGGAGACCAGAGTCAATGTCCATTTGAGTAATGCTCAGAAAGGAGAACTCACTAGTCTACTTAGGGTGTACATGGATGCGTTTGCTTGGTCCTATGAGGATATGCCAGGTCTGTGTACTGATATTGTTTCCCACAAATTGCCAATCAACCCAGAGTTCAGTCCAGTGAAACAGAAAACTCGAAAATTTAAGCGGGATTTGAGTCTGAAAATTAAGGAGGAAGTTACGAAGCAGATACAATCCAAAGTAGTAGAGCTGACGCGGTATCCCACTTGGTTGGCCAACATTGTCCCAGTGCCCAAGAAAGATGGAAAGATCCGAATTTGCGTCTATTACAGAGACCTCAATAAAGCCAGCCCCAAGGATGATTTTCCATTGCCAAACATCCACATTCTCATTGACAATTACGCTAAACATGAGATGCAATCATTCGTGGATTATTTTGCGGGATATCATCAAATCTAATGGATGAAGAGGATGCAGAAAAGTCAGCTTTTATCACACCGTGGGGTGTATACCATTATCAGGTGATGCCATTTGGCCTCAAAAATGCGGGAGCTACCTATATGAGAGCTATGACAACTCTTTTCATGACATGATTCACAAGGAGATTGAAGTGTACGTGGATGATGTCATCCTCAAGTCCCGTGAGAGTTCAGATCACCTGACTCATTTGAGAAAGTTCTTTGATCACCTGCGCCTGTACAACCTGAAGTTAAATCCTGCCAAATGTGCTTTCGGGGTGCCCGCTGGCAAGTTGTTGGGATTTATAGTTAGCCGAAGAGGTATTGAGCTTGACCCTTCTAAAATCAAAGCCATTCAAGATCTGCCTCCTCCAAGAACAAAGAAAGAAGTCATGAGTTTCTTGGGGAGATTAAATTATATCAGTCGGTTCATAGCCCAATCCACATTGATCTGTGAACCTATCTTCAGAATGTTGAAAAAGGATACACTGACAAAATGGAATGAGGAATGCCAAACTGCTTTTGATACTATCAAGAGTTATCTGTCCAACCCACCAGTACTGGTACCTCCACGAGAAGGGAGTCTACTATTATTATATTTGTCAGTATCCGATAATGCATTCGGATGTGTATTGGGCCAGTAAGATGAAACTGGAAAGAAGGAACGGGACATCTACTACCTGAGTAAGAAGTTCACCCCATACGAAGCTCGATATACCTGTCTGGAGAAAGCTTGTTGTTCTTTGACTTGGGTCGCTCAGAAATTGAGGCATTATTTGTCTTCTTACACTACATACCTCATTTCTAAGATGGATCCATTAATGTATATTTTTCAGAAAGCAATGCCGACAGGAAGACTGGCCAAATGGCAAATGTTGTTGAGCGAGTTCAACATTGTGTACGTAACTCAGAAAGCAGTCAAAGGACAGGCCTTAGCGGATCATTTAGCAGAAAATCCTATTGACAATGATTATGAACCTCTCAAAACTTACTTTCCTGATGAGGAGATATCATTTGCAAGCGAAGACATCCTTGAGGCATACCCGAGTTGGCAATTGTTCTTTGACGGAGCCGTGAATTACCGAGGTAGTGGCATTGGAGAAGTCTTGATATCAGAATCCAGACAACATCACCCGATGGTTGTGAAATTGCGATTTCGGTGTACTAACAATATGGCTGAATACGAGGCTTGTATTTTGGGATTAAGGATGGCCATAGACATGATTGTCCAAGAACTGTTAGTCATTGGAGACTCAGATTTGCTGATTCACCAAGTTCAAGGGGAATGGGCTGTAAAAAACCTGAAGATAATACCATATGTGCACCTGGTACAGAGATTATGTAAAAGATTCAGAAAAATCGAGTTCAAGCACACACCAAGGATACAAAATGAGTTCGCTGATGCACTTGCGACCATTTCCTCGATGATCCAACATCCATACATGGCGTATATCAATCCTTTGGAGATAGACTTGAGGGAACAACCAGTTCATGATTCGCATATCGAGATAGAACAGGAGGGAAAGCCTTGGTATTTCGATGTAAAGAAGTATCTAGAAACGGGGACCTATCCGGAGGGTGCTACTTCCGATCAAAAGAGGGCCATACGTCGGAAAGCAAACAACTTCTTTTCAAGTGGGGAAATCCTTTATAGCAGGACTCCAGATCTAGGTCTCCTCAGATGTGTTGACACTGCAGAATCCATGAAGCTCGTGGAACAAGTACATGCCGGGGTTCGCGGTACTCATATGAACGGACTCACCCTAGCAAAGAAAATCCTCCGAGCTGGTTACTTTTGGATGACCATGGAACACGATTGTTGTAAGTTCGTACAGAAGTGTCACCAGTGTCAAATACATGGTGATTTGATTCGTAGCCCTCCTCACGAACTCAAAGCTATGAGTTCTCCTTTGCCATTTATAGCTTGGGGCATGGATGTGATCGGTCCGATAGAGCCAGCTACTTCTAATGGTCATAGATTTATTCTGGTTGCCGTTGACTACTTCACTAAATGGGTAGAGGTAGTCTCCTACAAGTTGGTGACAGAGAAAGTGGTAGCTGATTTTGTGCGCAATAATTTGATATGTCGATTCAGAATACCAGACTCCATTGTCACTGATAACGGAGCAAATCTCAACAGTAACTTGATGAAAGAGATATGTGGGCAATTCCAGATCAATCATCGAAATTCGATAGCATATCGTCCTCAAATGAATGGAGCTGTAGAGGCCGCCAACAAGAATATCAAGAGGATTTTAAGGAAAATGATTGACAGGCACAGAGGATGGCATGAAATGCTACCTTATGCTTTATTGGGATATCGTAATACTGTCAGAACGTCCATTGGGGAAACCCCGTATCTGTTGGTATACGGAACAGAAGTGGTAATACCAGTCAAAGTGGAAATACCATCACTGAGGGTCATTCAAGAGGCCGAGTTGAGCGATGCCGACTGGGTTTGCAACCGGATCGAGCATTTGGCTTTAATTGATGAAAAGAGGCTGACAGCCGTTTGCCATGGTCAGTTATATCAACAAAGGATGATTTGTTCCTTCTATAAGAGAGTGACGCCTCGAATGTTCAAGGTGGGACAGTTGGTGCTCAAATGTATCTTTCCCTGCCAGGATGAATACAAAGGAAAGTTCGCGCCAAATTGGCAAGGCCCGTACATGGTTCGCAGAGTATTATCAGGAGGAGCATTAATTTTGTCAGAAATGGATGGCCAGGAGTGGACGAGACCAATCAATTAAGATGCAGTTAAAAGATATTATGTTTGAAGGTTTAGAGTCCGTATTTACCTTCTTTTTCTCTTTTGTAGTTGCAATATAACATTTTTATTATATTTCTTTCAATGAACTACGTTTGACCTAAATTCTCAAGAATGAGATACGTAGGCGGCCTATGTCGGCCTCGGTCATTTTCTTATTCAAAATCTGTATTTTTCTACTCCCGAGAGGGGAACTACATTTGACCTGATTCCTGCCCCAACGGGATACGTAGGCGCCACAACGGCTCGGTCATACTCCCATAAAGGAAACTGGGACAAAATTTTTGAAAGGAATTCAAAAATTCTGAGCAAAGACCTATCTACAACAAATCAAAGTTCAGAACATGGTAAAACTTCAACCAGGACAGAATTTTTAAGAAAGGTCTCGAAAATTCTCAAAATGCTTCTGATAAGCTAGCAATGTCTAACAAACATCTAAACTGGGGCAGAAATTTTGAGATTGACCTCAAAATTTCGCTGGGCTTCATCGCATATTTGAAAGTCATTTTAAGAATTCTTACCCTAGTCAAGAATTCAAGAGGATCACGATACTTGAGGAATCTGCGTAAAAAGCCGAACTTGTTCGTCTAAGCTTTGCATAACATGACATTTGGCAATGATGTTTCTTCAAAAACCCTTTCTAAATATGTTATATATTTCTTATCTAAATGCATATTTTCTACCTTCTATTTACCAAGAAATGGGATATCAAAGCGGCTCATCGGAGACAAAACGAGGAGAAGATAACCGAAGAATCAACGCAGATCAGTTCATTTTGAAACTAAAAAATTTTCTTTGAGTGCAGGGAAATTCTTTGCGAATTTTGTCTCACCTAAACCCCAGCAAATCATTACATTTTACTTTTAAGTTGCCAAGAGGGCCATTTCATCATTGGCCAAGAGGGTCATTTCATCATTTTCCAAGAGGGTCATTTCATCTGCTGAGAGGGCCATTTCATATTCACCGGCAAGAGGGCCATTTCATCATTCGCCAAGAGGGCCATTTCATCATTCACTGCCAAGAGGGCCAACTCATATTCATTCGCCAAGAGGGATATTTCATCATCTATTGCCGAGAGGCATTACATTTTATCGCCGAGAAGGCATTACATCTTCAATTGCCAAGAGGGCCATTCATCATTCATTGCCAAGAAGGCATTTCATCATTCACTGCCAAGAGGGCCATTTCATATTCATTCGCCAAGAGGGCCATTTCATCATCTATTGCCGAGAAGGCATTACATTTATTGCCGAGAAGGCATTACATCTTCAACTGCCAAAAGGGTTATTTCATCATTCACCGCCAAGAGGGCCATTTCATATTCATTGCCAAGAGGGCTATTTCATCATTCAACTGCCAAGAGGTCCATTTCATCATTAGCCAAGAGGGCCATTTCATCATGCATCGCCAAGAGGGCCATTTCATCATTCGTCAAGAGGGCCATTTCATCATTCATTGCCAAGAGGGCCATTTCACCATTCGCCAAGAGGGCTATTTCATCATTCGTTGCCAAGAGGGCCATTTCACCATTCGCCAAGAGGGCCATTTCGTATTCGTTGCCAAGAGGGCCATTTCATCATTGAACTCCGAAAGGGCTATTTTATCTTTCAAGTCGCCGAGAGGGCCATTTCATATTCATTGCCAAGAGGGCCATTTCATAATCCATTTGCCGAGAAGGCATTGCATCTTCAACTGCCAAGAAGACCATTTTCCTTTCAAGTTGCCAGAGGGCCATTACCATTCATTGCCAATAGGGCTATCATCATGATAGTATTATATCAACTCATTGCCTATCACATCAAAAGGAGAAGGATAAATTTTGAGCTGGGTAAAAGATGATGTCTCTCGTTCAAATTATGTTTACTAATATTCTATTTTAGTCATGTTGAGAGCATCTGAAAGGATGAAATCTCAAAATAAACCACAGGTGTGGACATCATCAAACAGGACGCAGCACAACGTGGAACTTTTTCTTAGCAGCGAACTGGGACATAGTCCGAAGAGGGGCGTCAAACCTTTCGAACACGAGCTGGGAAGTGACTACCACCACCATCTAACCACACCCCTGTCAGAAGGCATGTGGATATTTCTGTGAGTCCTTTAATTTTCAATTTCGCCTTTGGGTAATCTCAACTCTCACCGGAGGCAATTTTCCAATCTGAGTGACAACATACCAAGAGATCTGAAATTACGTCCGTGTAAAGTCTTAATCATGGATGTGATGCGCACCACATTTATGATTAAGAAGTTGCAAGCCTCTTTTTCATGATTCAACTTGTTTGTCACTCCTCCTGAACCAGATGTCATCTCCGATTAAGGAATTTCCTCTTCAGCCGATAGAGTCGAACTACAAGTAGCCTGATTCCTGGGTCCAGGGATATGTAGGCGGGCTCGATTTTGAAAACTCGACTGTATTCCAACACTTACTCTTAAAGTCCCAATCCCAAGCATCCTAATCTCTCCATAATTCGACATTGGGATAGCCTCTGAATTCTGACAGACTCCTGCGTATAGTAAAGCATTTTGAACTACAAGTGGTGTGAACTCTCATGTAACCTGGGATGTAGGAAACCCAAAGCTAGGGTCCGGCCATAATTTCTCAAAGTCAGCTTTTTGAAAGATGAAACGTGGTCAACTAAAATTGAGTTAGTCAAGTTTCTTTGTCCACGATCTCTTTCATCGATCATATCCAAAGAAAGGGACAGTTGTTGACACCCAATTTTCACCTTCCCCGACATAAATTATTCACCAAATTTTATTGTTCTAAATAATTTTGAAACAGTTGTTTTTGGATTAATATATAAAAAATAATAATAAATAAATAAAAGTAAAATAGAATCATCATAAATAATCATCAAAAAGAGAAGAATTAAAACGGGCGCGTGAAAAACACGCGCCCGTTATATCACAACCAGGACCTCTTCTTCCCCCAGAAACCCTTTCCCCTTTCCCTATTTTTCCCTTGCCCTCTTCCCAGAAAACCTTTCCCTGCACCCTTTTCCCTTTCCCCAGTCCCCTTTCCCCTGCACGCGTCCCCCTTTCCCAATTCCCATTCCCCTTTCCCTTGCACGCCATTCCCTTTCCCCTTTACCCATTCACTTTCAACCCAGAAAACCAGAGAACCAAGAAAACCGACGAGCGGACCAACGGTCGATTCTCTGACTAAGCCAACCATGCTCCCCCACGTTCCTATGCATGCGTCTCGAACCCCTCAATCAACGTTTGAATCTTGACTCCGTTGAAGATTTGGGAACAAATCTCCGAGATGCTCTTGTCCCCGAGGAGATTTTTGAACTTTGAATTCAAAATCAAAGTTTCCGATTTTGCCCTGCGTTTTTCCCCTTTTCAAACCCTAATCCTCCTATATAACTATCTTCTTCGCATTTGGAAGGGAAGGGAGAAATCATCTTAAAAAACAGTGCAATACTCATTCTCAAGAAGACTAAAATTCCCACTTTGATACTTAAGCTAATTTCGGGAAAACTCATATAATTTCAAAGCCGAAATTGTTGAGGTTGAAATAAGGGAAATACGAATCAATCTTCGTTGGTGGTGGGGGACTCCTACCGTTCGCTAAAGTCCTAGTTTCGCTGCCCCGACAAAGGTAATACCCCAATCTCACTCTTCGAATTCAAATCGTACATGCTGTGTCTGAGTATAAATGTTGTAACTGTATCAAAGTTGTCATAATACATCTTGTTTGTATTATCTGAGAATCCTTGCTGTGATAGTTGATACTGAGTTGCTGTTATTATTGCGATGATTCTTGTTAATTTTCTAGATCCCTTTTCATATCTTAGCTCAGTTTTGGTAGTGTCTTGTTGATTTTAGATCGGAAATATGTGTGTATACTACTCTGTGCTGACTGAAACTGCTGATTAATGCCTCATTTGTTGACTGTTAAGTCATTAAGATCCAAAACTAAGTGTTGACATAATATAATGCAAATGATATTTGCTGATGTTAGCTTTCTGTTCTTAGAGAGTAAGTGTTTCCTGTGTATTGTTACTCATGTTAACATAATGTCAGCTTTCTGTTTTTGGAGATTAGTTTACTGATGTTCATGGTTCTTTGAAATGCTT
>JAPFFP010000099.1:466245-494260 GCA_026153255.1 Solanum medicagineum
AGAGAATGCATCGAACTAGAATCATTCATCTTGGTTACAAACATAAAGATACTCAAATAAGCGAACCAAATAATCAATGTAAGCATTTAAACGATAAACGAGTGTCCAATCTTCATGAGTGACACAAAACGACCAACTGAAGTTTGAAAGCCTAATATAGAGTTTCAGGGACATGTTTCAACACAACCAGCTTGAGGAGAGATCAAAAGACATTAAAACTCCTATTCAGTGATCCAAACCAATTATAAAGGATGTGTAGCAACAAAATGGAAGGAAAATAGCCATTATATTATCAAAACTAAAATCATTTTGACCCTTAAACATGCTGGAAAGGAACAGACATTAGAACAAAGGCGTTCCCAATGCCTAAAAAATGAAACACAATAGTGACACCAGCCCAACCAAACCAGATTCATGAGAAAAGAGTGAAACAGACATGAAACCAGATTCATGAAACAACTTGATTTAAGCAAGAAAAATCCAAAAGAAAGACATAACCAGAATTGTTCAAAAGGAGCACTCAATACATATGCTTGACATTAATTGGACCAGAGTCGCTAATTTCAAACAGACTAGTATATACAGTATCAAAACGAAAACTGAATGTACTAAATCACAATAATATCCAAGTCAAATGGTTACAAGAGTACTGAAATGAACCAAGGAAGAACAAGAATTACATATCTCCTTAAGATGACTCAAATGAATGATTGTACGTTGCGGCAAAACCTGAAGCAGAAACTAAAGAATAGGGATTACTAATACTCACGTGTTAGGAAATATTTTAGCCAAGATCCAGACTCATCACAGATTCAACATTTGGAGCACTAAGATAGCAAAGAACAGGCCATCAAAATAATTACTTGACTAGGAAAATCTGGGACTAACCAAGTTCTGCAGATTGAGGACAAACGAGATCATTACGGTTCGAGTCAGGACTCCACAATTTCAAAAATAAAGTTAAACTGCAAGGTGAATAGCAGTCTGAACCAGGGAACAGGGGAAGGATATTATAAACCTATGGATTTCGAGGTCATTTCGGCAGAACTCAAGCTCACAAACTTGACAATCAAAGGAATAGTGAAGACAAGTCATTTCTAACACCGCTCGACTAAAAAGCTTCGACTCAACTAAGACACCACGAATTCGAATGGGAAAACAGTAAACCAATACAATCAAGGTCCTTGCAACTTAAAAACGACTCGACAACTCCAGAAAGCCTTTTAATAACAACATCATTACAGCATTAACTCGTCACAACATAGCAGATTCTAGTCGAAGCAAAGTGAACTCAGATATGGAAAAATTTGAGGCAACATAAAACTTATTATAACTCGAACAAAGGATTAAGGCTATTACCTCTATCGGAGCAGCGAATTGGGACGATGAGCTTGACGGAGCTTCAATACCACTAACTTCGATTCGAACCGTGACTCGAATCTTTTTGCTCGATTGTTTCTGGAAATTACTAAATGTTGGATCAAAGCCTCGGATTTTTCTCTATTTTCATCCGCCAAAGAGTCGTCTATATCCTTTCGATCTCAGTAATTCCAGCTTCGAAGGTATGTGAGTCTTTTCCCGAAATTAGCTTAAGTATCGAAGGGGAGTTTTAGTGTTCTTGAAAGCGAGTTTTTGCTCTATTTTTCAGGATGATCTTCTCTCTGTTTTCTTCCTCTTTTTTCTTCTATCCTCCCAAATGCGAAGAAGACCAGTTATATAGGAGGATTAGAGTTTTCTGTTAATCTTGGTTGGAAAGGAATGGGGAAAAGGGAAAGGGGATCGGGAAATGGAGAAGATTGGGAATAGGGGGAACGGGGTCTGGGAAAGGGTTTCTGGAGGAAGGGGAAAGGCGTGTGGGGAAGGGGAAAAGGGTTTGGGGAAAGGGAAAGGAAGAAGAGGATGAAGGGGCGAAGGAACGGATGGGGAGGCGGCTGGTTTTAGGGTTAAGGGGAAATGGTAAAGGGGAAAAATGAAGAAGAAGAAGCGGTTGATCTGATTAAAGGGATGGGGCGCGTGGAACACACGCGCCTTGCTCAATATTTTAAGGTTTTTTTAAATAAAATAATTATCCGAAAATCGTTAAACATAAAAATAAAGCTCGATGACTAATTTGACACCATGGAGAGTAAAAATTGGATGTCAACAATCCTAATAGTACAAAATACTAAATCGTACAAATTCCTACCAGTAGAAACTAAAAAATAAGAAGTCTGGCATTTCTTTTACTAAAGTAAACATTAAACATGCATTTACCCTAAATGATCACAAATAATAAGCAACAACAAAAAGTATAAACTTATGCTTAACACGAAATTCTGAAGATCCTACCAGTAGAAATTAAAAAATAAGAAGATTCTAATATTTCTTAGACTAAAGTAAAAACTAAATACACATTTACCCCAAATAATCACAAATACAACAACAATAAAAAATATAAACCTTAAGCTCAACACGAAAATCTAAAGATCTAATCTGTTAACTTGTGAGTCTTTGTTTACCCAACTAATCCGTCAATATTTGTACTCCTTTATGGAAGAATATAGTTGAAAAATGTAGCATACAAAAAACTAAGGAAGAAAGAAACTTAAGTGAAGAAGTGGTGACAAATTTGACCATTAAAAGTAAAGTTTAAAGTAAAAAAAGCTTTTTGTGAAAAGCACAGGTCAATCATTCTTTATTTCTTATAATAAAATAATAGAGGATGAACCTCACGTGTTTTAAAATGTACTAGGGGTGATGAAAAAATCAGTTAAAATGGCCTATTTACAAGAAAAAAAAATAGATTTGTGGGGTGATAGGTCGCATACAAAGTTGGAGTGTCTTTTTGAAAATTTAGGACAACTTCAGTGGTTTATTTATGTCTTCACTCTTAATAATACTCATCATTAGGTCATCATAAATAACTTAAATACATGTAAGTATTTAGTAAAATAACATAGGATATCATTGAAGCCATTTAATAACATAAAGTATCATAAAATCATCATTAACATGCATTTAACTTGAAGGACCTTAAAGAAAAGGTAAAAGACAACACGGCGGACTTTGTGGGTGAAAGGAGACCCACAAATTAAACTTACATATCTCAATTAGTCTCCAAGAAGAAAAATTTGAATCCTTTCGGAAGAACTTGAAAATCCTAGCCTTGTCTTGACCTTTCTAGAGAGTGTTTTTGCCTTAGGTTTTTGAGAATGAGAGAGTGTAAGAATGAATAAGGGTCCTAAGGCTTTAAGATTTGATTTAAGGCCCTCAGGATCCAAAAAATGACATAGTATAGGAATAGAATTTGCAGAAATAACAAAACTGTCCTTCATTAAAATTGCCAAAAAGAATCTACAAAAGCCCGATTATGGGCCGTGGTTTGAACTACAAACCATAGTCCTATTCGTCCTATTGTCCTTTTTCAATCTTCAAAAATTACCCTGCCGATCCAAACCATGAGACTGTCTTTTACTGGTCGTCCTTTGACTTACGCTAGTGGTTGGACTCATAAAGTCCTCCACACTTAGCGAATTTTCTTACTTTTCTAAACTTCATCTACAAAGGGCTTATACGGATCGTATAACAGGCTATGAATCGTCCTGTCAATCATAGGTTACTTTCAAGAAACTCTAAATTTCCTTTATGTATGATACTCTCACTACGACCTATCCTACAAACCATCTATCATTCCATGGGTCGTCATTGGCTACGTGAGTTACCCTGCACTTGAAAATTTTTTTCCTTTCCTGAAGTTCATGTTTAAGAACAGACGTATGGGCCGTAACTTCACCTACGGGCCGTACATTGGCCTCATGAACTAGCCCCATGTCATTTTTCGGTCTAACTTTTTCTACACTTCTAGGCTCCTAAATAGAGGGTCGTTATACATATATTACGTTGAGAAGAATTTAATGGGAAAATATTAAAATCAGAGAATTATTATAAAATCAACTTCTATATTTTAATTACTTACTTCCTCTTCTATTTAGTTTTTATTCTTATTTACAACATCATTTATTGTTGTGTTTATTGCTATAAAATGTGAGCCCCGTAACCTTTGCAAATTCAACTTGTAACCTTTTTAGGTAAATAAACCCGCACAAAATCTCCAACTATATTTCCAGCAAATGGAATGTTGGGTACCATTGTTTCAAATATTCTTGAACTCCCCCTGTCCAGAAACCGAAGCATCTCTATGGTTGCAACAATCTTTCAACCAGCCTGGGGCTACCGCCATTTCAACGAGCTCCTTCCTTTCACTGCTAACCAGACCCACCGAGATCACCATTACCGGTTCTCTTTCTCCATCTCACACAAAACGGTAATACTGAATTCGCATCGGCTCTTATCTTTACTTGATTTTTACCTTAATAGCTTAAAATTGAGGTATACTTGTTCATTGAAATTGAACATGAATGAATTGGGGTTAGTTACATGAGGTAAAATTTGGAGTTGTGCTTGATTGACAGGGTTGTGTGGATACAGACTCTACCAGATGCTGTTCAAGCTCGCATTTTGTCATTTCTTCTTTATGATTGGCAGAGATTTTGTAAAACAGACTTGTGTAAACTTGCGGAAACTATGTTGAAGGAAGGCAAAGAGGTTGATTTCTGGGTTAAGCGGGCTGCGCATCAGCTGCTTGACGTTGTGTCTAAGTCAACCCATGAATGGTTGTCGTGCTTGAACTTCGATTCTGAAGAAGAACAACTTGAGGATGAGTTTAGGTCATTACCAGATTGGCTTAAGGATGACGTCAGTGACGCTGATTTGATGCTTCCCTGGCTGCCTATGTCACAGAAACAGTTCAAATTGGCAACGCAATTCAATAGTTGTGGTGAAAATGATGATCATATGACTGAATTAGAAGAAGATAAAGGAGAAATTGTGGATCAAGTCATTGAGGAGTCTGATGAAGGAGTGATGGTAGATGAATACTTGAAACCTGAAGTTGAGGAAATGGCGGTAAGCTTGAAAGACTCATTGTTGTACCTTCAATCTACTGCTAAGGCCGTGGAATTGGCTGCGGACATTCGTCAACTTTGTAAGGGAGGAGGTCAGTCTTTGGCTATTTTGGGTATCATTGAACCTTGGAGAGTTGATGATGAGACAGCTGCAATTTTAGTGTCCAATCTTCTAGATGGGAATCAAGATGAACTGGGTTGGCCCAGTAACGTTCTTTGCTCTGTTATTCTTCCCAAGTTGTTGGTTTTGCAAGAACCAGCTTCTCGTGTATTATTAACGGCAACAGTAGAGTACTCTAAGGTTCATCAGAGAGCTGCTGAGTATGCACTGCTATTGCCTCTGATACTTAGAATGGATGGCATAAATAGCCCTATTTGTGATGTAATAACAAGGATAGTTAGAGAATCTTTGCACCCAGGCCATGTTTCTGTGTTCTGCCAGAAACTTCTAAGTGACGAGGACGATTTGAAGAAATTTATCTGCCTTCCCTGTCATCAATGCTTAATTGGCTGTAAATTGGTATGGACGGAATCATTATTCAATTTGATGCAAAATATCCTAAATCATAACATTCATTTGATTCAGGACTCAGTTGATAGACTGGTTCAGCATGCTTGGGAATCTGCTGACAGGTTTTCAAAGTCTTTGAAATTTGGAAACTTTTTATTATGTTTTGTCACCAAATGTTCTCCTATGTTGAAGTCCCAAAAATCCTTACTCACAGAAGCCACTCACCGTACTAATACTCTGGTGACCAAATCTGTGTTGTCAAAATTGTCTGGTTTGTAAGTGGCACTATACCTTGTTATACAAACAGGTTTGATAGGGAATTAACCTGGTTGTTTATACAGATGGTATTTCTTACTATATTTTTTTTACTCAATCAGAATGTTGTATTTATGAAAAGTTTCTTTTTGATAACCAAGTAATTCCAAGGCCAGTGATGGATGGTTCGAAAGTTGGTGAATAATGGGCTCACCTCTCTACCCTTCTTTACTTAAATATCAGTCTCTTATCTGCAGCAGGCTTTAAACCTGTTATGCTGCATCCACACATCACTTTGTACTTCTTGGTACTAAACCAAAGTTCTTGATGTTTTTTTTCAATAGTAATTATTATGATATTAATATCCTTGTGTCATGCAATACAAGAGAAATGTTCTTCCTTGTATTGGGTTTGTGTGGACTGGAAAACTGGGAATGGGTGTTGGTCAACTTGGACAAACATAAGGAGGTCATACAAAAAAGTTTTAGAAACCCTTATTCTATTTCTTTGGTAATGTATTCCTTCAATTTATTTCAGGATGGTTTGGGTGTACCTCAAACATACATAAGTGTTGTAAAATATAACAAGTTGGCAATTGGTCTTCAGGAGAAATTTGCTTTGAGTCTGCAAAACATCTTGTCTCACACTTATTAGATATCAAATGCAGAGCATACATATGATTCTTCGTTGAGAGATTGTTATCCTCACAGTGCTAGGACCTAGCTGCTAGGTGGTGGATAATATCATCAATCAGCCACTACCAGGACATGCTCTGGACATGCTCTGTGAAGTTTGTTTTATTTTATAGATGCAACCAAAACATTGATCAACATAATTTTCTCATTCTCTATAAGAGTCATTGGTCTATGTGTAACAGCTAGGGGCGGATCCACGTGTTCGATCGTGGGTGCTCGAGCTCCCAGTGACCCCGAAAATCTGTGTATTTATATAGAAAATTTGTAAAATGGTATAAATATAAGGTTAAGCACCAACTAAACAAGAAGTTCTGTGGGTGCTGTGGTTATTTAGTGGGTGCTGTGTTTCTCTGTCCATTGATAAAGTTCAGGGGAGCTGCCAGACGTGGGTTCGAATTTCGAATCCCACTGGCAACACATATTTTTTTTCTTCTTAAAAAAATGAGCACCCACTGAACCCATTGTTCAATGAGCACCCACTGCACCTATTGTTCAAGAATCCTGTATCTGCCACTGGTAACAGCTTTCCAAAGCCATTCTAACTTTGACCTTAAAACATTACGTGCAATCTTATATGATAAAGGAAGCTCATACACATCAGCTTCTCATGAACTTTAATCTGAAAGAGGGAAAAAGAGATCACTCAAATTATAAGTTACAAATATACAAACTCGGAAAGAATAACCCTTTTTTGTCAAGGTGAAGTCTTCAATGTCCATTGGCCAATGTTTTCGCAGACTCAAATCTGGGGCCTTTTTCGGCAAATTTTGTTTTGGAATAAAGATTTAGATAATCTTGAAAGCGGAGGTGACAGGGATACAGCAGCTTTGGTGCTGGAGAAATGATGGCGTCACCAGCAGGGTTGTAAAAGGTGGCAATGGAAAGTCTATTCCCATTCTTTTCAGCCATCACTCGGTGTTGAATACTCTTGTACACTCCGTTGCTCAAAATTTCGATTTGATCACCAATGTTTACAAAAATCCTGTTGTTCTTTGAAGGTGGGATGTTCACCCAATGTCCATCTTTAAAGAATTCTAGACCAGGAACTTGTTCGTCTTGGAGTAAGAGAATGATACCACCAGCATCTGTGTGCTCGCGCAATCCCCTGACCAAATCAGGGCGAGGACATTGAGGATATATCGCCACTTTTGTTCCAACAGAAGGACCCTTGTTCCCTGAAAATGCTTCTTTGATGTGACTCTTCTCTAGGCCAAGGTTTTCACACATTAGTTCTGAAAGAGTTTCTGCAAGTTTGATCAGCTGATCAATATAGTCATCTACTGCTTTGCTGCAAGCAACATAGTTGAGATGTGAAATTCAATAATGAAATATTCTTAATGAATTATATAGGTAGGTTCTACGTGTGGGCTCATTAATTCTGGCAGATCTCTTGAACTGTTGATGCTTTATGCTGTGGTGTTGTTGACTTACCAAAGTTCCTTTGAGAGACCTTGAATCTCATATATGTTGGACGTTGGACGATGCCAAACAAAGAATGCGCTTTCCCAGTCTGTGTTGCTGATGTTTCCTTTCTTCGCTAAGATCATAGGTAGCTCTGATTCATAGAACCGTTTCTTCATGTTGAATTCGTAGTGCTGCTTCACCAGCTGCTTCACATTGTCCATCAAGTAAGTGTCAACTCCATGGTTCTCCATCTGCATTAATTAATCATTTCTTGTCAACATCAGCATCTTATCAAAAGTGTTTAGTACTACTTAAAAAACAGAATTATACATTATCATTACCATAAAAAAGCCCCATTTCTCACAAGTCTGATGGAGAAGAGCCATTGTTGCACTTCTCTCCTCTCCTTTAAGCTTACTGAAGTCGATTACCGGAATCTCCATCTTCTTCTGTTTTTTCCAGTGTAGTATGAAGGAAAGGAAGGTACTCGGCTGACTATTTATAGTCGTAGGAGTAGAATATTATTTACCTTGTGGGACAATCTCTCTCTCTCTCTCTCTTTTTTTTTAAAAAAAAAGCAGTTAGATTTGAATAGCAGATGGTTGCAGTTGGAACTTAATTAATTACCTCTTTTAAAGGAGAAGGGATCGGAATAGTAGTGAGTCCAAATTCACTTCATATGAAAAGCCATGTGATTGGAGCTATTATTTTATGTTTCGAAAAAATCTATAATCGATTTATGTCTTGCAAATTAAGCATTGATATCTAGGTAAGAAATTTTCCTGATAGAATGCTTCCATGCCACAAAAGAGTTTGTTGCATGCATGTGGACTTCTTTTTCTCTTCTCTGTATCTTAAAGGTGACAACTAGTACTAGTTTATGTTCTTTTTAGTATCTTTCGTTGTTTTGAAGAAACCATGGGCAGTGGACAGTGGTGATGGAAATATTGATAATATTACTTCCAATGGGCGGTTGTGGTTTTAAAACTTATTGGATATGACTCATTCAAATTAGTTGTGTTTTAATCATTTCTTTTTAGAGATAGATCGAGGTCACTCAGAACATTATGCTGGACCAAAATTCTAAGTGGACTGCATCTTTGTTATTTGTGATTTTTAGTGTTTTCTGCCTATCTGTTCGTTTGAAAATAGGAACCGAGTTTTGTTTAAATACGAAAAAATGATTTTCTAGTCCTTTAATCCTTTTTTTCTTTTTTTTTTTTTTAAAAAAAGGGAGAGATCTCTATTCAATTTGTCAACTGCAAGAGATTTCATTCCCTCATTTAAACCTGCCCCTTGTGTATTGATTTTTTACTCCAATGAAACGAAAGTGATAAATATAGAATACACACATGGGACTGTTGTGATTAGATTAAGAATCGCTTTTATAGTAAGTGACTAATTTTTCCCTGGTTGTCAAATTTATGTTTGGGAGAGGATACAGAATGTCACAAATTAAACAAAACTTTTGATATGTCGGTCAAATATAAGCGAAGGAGCAAAATTATATCATTTTAAATTTGTAATGACTTTGAAGATTGTTTTTGAAAATTATCATTTTATCCTTCTGATAGTTGCTTCGAGTCATTTTTGATCAGGGGTTAGTTTTGAAATTTTATTAAAAAGTGGAGGAATCAGAGTCCTTTTTAATTTAAAGGTTGAAGATGTTCAAAAGTGATTTTTGGTACCAATCGAAGCTACAAATCTTAAAATGAAATTTTGTCAATCCCATCAGCTCCAGAATGTAGAATTTGGGGGTTTGGAGTTGTTTTGTGGATTTGAGGTCTTAAGTTGAATGTTTGAGTTAAATTAGATCAAGGTTTGACTTTGGTCAGTGTATTGTGCTCGGATACTTGAATTTATATTTCCGTCGATTTCGTTGCATTTAGTATGTTATTTTAGGCTTAGGAAGGACTTGGTAAATTTTTGAGAGTTTCAAGGGTGTTTTGATCTTTTTAGAGCCTTAAGTAGTTTTAGTTGCAGTTAATCATATTTCAGGTCAAGTAAATTTCGGATTTGATTTTCGATAATTTCATTAAGTTCGAAACGTCGAATTTAATAAGGTTGCACAAATATTTTGATTATGGGGGTTTCGAACAAATTTCGAAGGTCAATTTTGAGTTATGTGTAGACTGAATTTGTTTGCTGGTGTTTGGGTTGTAGGTCCTGGCGGTGCCTTGGTCGCTCAAGTGACCATTACTAAAGCTGTCACCCATTGCTTAATCAACACCCTCTTTCAGGTAGGGTCCTCTCATGCGGTCTAGGATCGCAAAAGTGGTGAACTGGTTAAGTGACAGCTTGGCCGCTTTAGCTGCACCCGCTTAAATGATGGGTGTTGTAAAAGTCACTCCCTAGCCACTTAAGCGTCATCTAAAGCTAGTTTTTTAGATTGATTTTTGGGTTTGTTCCCCAATTTACATTTTTCAGTTTTGAGAATTTTATTGTGACGATTTTAAAGTAATTTTTCAAGATTAATTCATCAGGTAAGTGATTTTAATTTAGAATCTTTGATTTTCATCAATTATTTCATAATTTCAACATCTAGTTTTAGTGTGTAACTTCAAAATTTTATAATTCTTTCATGAACATAAACTTTTAATGAATTGATTTCAATTCTCTTTTTGAAATGGTTTTCATCGGTGTTTTACAAATGCTCTAGGTAACATAATTATGTATTTTTTCAACATTACCCCTACTTTTTTAAAAAAAGATATTTTTGACTCCATTGAAATTTGACTTCCAAAAATCATGAATTTGATATTGTTGTTTTTGTATTCCTATGATGATTTGGAATTTGAATAAAAATTGTTGAATCGGAGGCCTGGCGAAAAGGAAAAGCTTAAGTGTTGGAATAATTGCTTGATTGTTTTGAGTCAAGTTATTTTTTAAATCTTAGTTTTAGCCATGTGATGAATTATTCATGAAATAATTTAATAAGATGAGATTAGGTAATAAAATGGCCATGTGATTGTGTGTATCTATATGGTCTTTGGGTTCAAAGACTTGATTGATGAAGTTGATTTTATAACGAGGGTATTGTTGTGGTTGAAATCTTGAGTGGTTTGATACTGCAGATTTCATTGCATATTTATAATTATATGTATTTTCTTGATTGCATTGGTTCCAGAATATTAATGGTCGAGGTCTGTTTCGGCTGATACATGATCCATGAATGGCCACATGAGTTCTGGATTAAGTTGATTAGGGGACGTTATCATAGGACGGATAACCATCATGATATTTGACATTTCATTTGCATTATTATATATATCATTTATTTATTATGAATTGTGAATACCTCTTTCAGTGGCTTATTAATCAGTGGACTTGTTGATAATGAGGTGCTTAATTATTAGTACTTCGTTGGATTAAATGCTTCATATTTTGTAATACTGTTTAGTGAAACATCCCATATGTACTTTGGAATGTCCCATAATCATAATTTTCAGATATCTCAAAATCACAAAGGTGAGAGGGAAAGAGCGCTTCTGCCCTTTAGATCCTCATCCATTCTTCTTTTTCTCGAAGCGTCCTATCCACATAGAAATCTTACCCTCTTCCACTGACAACTTGGCCTTAGATGATCAATCCTGAACTGATGAACTCCACTATCAAAATCCGGACATGATTTTAAAAATTTGACTTCATATTCTCGATCAAGGGGCAAAATTGAGGGGGAAATGGGTACAACCCAGATTTTAGAAGACCTGTAGCGTAAAATAATTTTCGCTAATTTTTGAAATTCTAGTGTCTGTCCGAGCCTAGGCCGCGATGCGCCTGGGGTATGGACTAGTACAAATGTGAAACGCCCCAAAAATGTGCTTCGAAAATGTCCATAATCGTAATTTTCGTATACCTCAAAATTCATGCGTGATCGAAAATCTGACTTCATACTCTCGATCAGGGGACAAAATTGAGTGGGAAATGGGTATAACCCAGATTTTAGAGGACCCATAGCGAAAAATAATTTTCGCTAATTTACGATTTACAGTGGCCATCCGCGCCTGGCCGCGACGCGCCAGGGGTGCAGATTAGTGTTGGAGGGCAGTTCGCGCCTGGTCCGCATCGCACCAAGGGTGCGGACCAGTGTATTATTTTTCTTGGTTTTTCTATCTTGGCTAAGGGCATTGGGGTCATAGCCCCATGCCCACTTATGCGTGCACACACCTATACTTGGCCATTTTTCAACTATATATCACTCAAGACCCTCTCAAAAACCTCTCCAAGACTTGACAAAATATCTCATTCAACTTTCAAGGATTTCAAGCCTAACTTTGGAACTCTAGGATTCTCCTCAAGCTCCAAGTTCTCTTCAAGCTCATCTCAAGAAAACCCAAGTTTGTGGTATGTTGGTTTCATCTATTTGGTCATTTCACCCATGGAGCCCAATCTCTATTTTTATGAAAATTGCATGTTTTCAAGTTGTATTACCTATGGGTATCTTCTATTATGGATTATGAGTATAAATTATGTTGTTGTTTTATGAAATGTTGATTTATTATACATGACTATCTATTTCAAGCTTGTACTATGAATGAGTTTTGTGTATTGAGACTATGCATGTTTTGAGCTATGAAACTATGATCTATTATGAAATTTGATGATAGATTTCAAGGTATCCTATGTGAGATTTTTACTATATGTTGGTAGGTTAATTTGCATTGAGTTTTCTCATATTATTTACACTCTTGAATTGCATTATACGCCCACCAAGTGTTTGATAAAATGTCAAGTTAAGAATTCTCAAGTTATTGATGATCTAATCCATGATTTACAAATCAAGTGACTATATGATGATTAAGGGCTTTCAAGTGTGTATTGAATTCATGAAAAGTATCTATGATGTTGCAAGTATCAAGTTAAGCCCTATTTCAAGATTTTTCTTCTTGTGAGCCATTCATGTTAAAGCAAGGGTCATGTATGGTTATGATCTATTCTCATGTTTCAAGTTAGGCTCATCATTAGAGGTCATGTATGTTTAAGAGCTACTCATGTCATGTTTTCATGTTTATTATAAGTTATTAAAGTTATGATTACTTCAAGTATTCTGTGGGATTAGACTTACCACCGATGGATTGGATGTCAGCGTGGACTATCTTCAAGGGTCCATACTCCTTTCCTCAAACTATGTGCCAACATAGGATTATGATTATTACCCTTGCTATACTAGTGGATCCATTTAGTGCACTTTATCATGAAATCCACCCCGAAATAGGACGTGTTCACGTGGGGGGGGGGTACTTCTTCGAAATGGGATGGACTCCCATAAGGTGAAGTATGGTTTACCTTGGCAAGTAGACCACCTTTTGACCGATGCGGGGTAATCATTGATATTACCATGTAGGAACGGAGCACCACTTGATCATCCTCCTCCACGTGACTAATTCGATTCGTGGAGAAAGCTTTGGTGAGTCCTTAATTCTGAGGACAATATGTACTTACTTCATGTTATGTTGAGACTCCTTCTTATGTTGAATACTTACTGTTATGAGGGTGAGCCCGGGAAGTGTCTTGGCCGCCAATCCATTCCAAGTTAGAGGTGTTGTTGGATACCATGATGTATTTATGCCATGAGTCTGACTCTTTATTGCTTTTGTGATTATCAAGACTTTCCTTAGTCCCGCTTCCCTTTTATTATAACCTGTGATGCCTATCTTGCTTCTGCAACCAAGGATGTGTGATTAATATGCTAAGAAGCATGTTTGGGGTCCCTTCCGATTCCCCATTTATTATGTCACGTCTAGGCGCTAGGCTTGGGTCGTGACAAACTTGGTATCAGTGCGCTAGGTTGTTAATTATCCTTGAAAATCCAACACACCGCGTCAAGTAGAGTCTTATTCATGGTTGTGAATCGCGCCACAACTATGAATGGGAGGCTATGAGATGTTTTAGGAAATGTTTCACTTCTTCATGATCTATGTCGTGCAATAGAGCTAAGTCCCCTAAGGCTTATTACTAATCCCTAACCATTACATTTCATAATATGTCCCGAGCTATTCAGAATGGTGGACAGGACGGTAACTATCTCTCACTTGAGGGTCAACTTCCCAACGGTAACATGTCAAATATAGAGGTTCGTAATGCTCTATGGCTATTGGCCATGGTTGTAACCGCTCAACTCAATCAATAAGTGGGTGACCCCGAGACTTCAAGGGACAATAGGAAGGAGAGGGAGGCTAAGAGGGCCCGAGTTGGTGGTGCCTCATCTTATACTAGTCTACTGGTTCCCAAGTACAAGAAGAAAAGGATCCCTTTTGCCACATGTCAAGGGTGTGGCAAGAAGCATCAAGGAAGGTGTTTGGTGGGCACCAAAAAATGTTCCAAGTGTGGCAGTGTTGGGCATAAGATGAGAGATTGCCCAGTGGTCTCAAGGGAAGGGAGAAGAAGGGCTCAATTTGAAAATAGGCTTCCATATGCTAAGCCCGGTGGCAATGGTGGAGTGACCCATCATAGGTGCCCAAAATATGGGAGGAATCATGGTGGTATATATTGGAGGAACACAGGTGCATGCTTTTGGTGTGGTAAGATGGGCCACAAGATTGTTGATTGTCAATATAATCAAAGGAAAGGCAAGGGTGTTGGTGTTCAAGCTTCTCCTCCATGCCACAAGTGTGGAAAGTACCATTTGGGAGATTGTTTGGCTTGTTCGAGTGCATATTTCGAGTGTAAGGATCATGAGTCGAGACATTGTCCATGAGTTACTAGGGATTATGAGGATGACCGTTGATGTTCTCAACCATACCGCTCAAGGGTTCACTAGACTTGGCATGGTGCTTCATGGGTATGTTAAAGGTTTTTTATTATGATGTGTATGCATTGATAGATTCGGGTGCTACTCTTTCTTTCGTTGCCCCTTTTGTTGCCAAAAAACTTCCTGTCAGTCCCGAATTGTTGTGTGAGCCTTATGAAGTGTTTGCCCCTCGGTTGGTGAGTCTATTATTGCTAAAAGAGTATATACAAATTATCCCGTGTTCATATTGCATAAAGTCTTGCCTTGTGATTTTGTTGAATTAGATATGATGAATTTTGATATGATTCTTGGGATGGATTGGTTACATGCATATTATTCTTCCATTGATTGTAGAACCCGTAGTGTTAAATTTAATTCTCTATTGAGCCCGTCCTTGAGTGGAAAAGTTGTGATGTGGTGGTCAAGGGTAGATTCGTTTCTTGTCTTAAAGCCCAAAAGTTGATTTCTTAGGGTTGCCTTTATCATCTTGTGAGGGTTAGAGATGTTAAGTCCAAAGTCCTTCCAATTGAGTCGGTTCCGATGGTTAATGAGTTTCTGGATGTTTTTCCTGATGAGCTTCCTTGTGGCCTTCCCGAAAGGGAAATAGACTTTGGTATAGACCTCCTTCCCGATACACAACCCATTTCCATTCCCCCTTACCATATGGCCCCGATGGAATTGAAGGAATTGAAGAATCAATTGAGGGATTTGTTGGAGAAGGATTTTATAAGGCCTGGTAAGTCACCTTGGGGTGCACCGGTGTTGTTTGTAAAGAAAAAGGATGGTTTCCTTAGAATGTGTATTGATCACCGATAACTTAATAGGGTTACCATAAAGGACAAGTACCCTCTACCAAGGATTGATGACTTTTTTGATCAACTACAAGGGTCTAGTCACTTTTCTAAGATTGATCTTCGGTCTGGATACCACCAAATAAAGGTGAGGGAGTGTAATATTCCCAAGACGGTCTTTCGGACTAGGTATGAGCACTTTGAATTTGTGGTAATGTCTTTTGGGTTGACTAATGTACTAGCTATATTTATGGATCTCATGAATAGGGTCTTCAAGCCCTACCTTGACATGTTTTGTGGTGGTCTTTATTGATAATATATTGATTTATTCCCGGAGTGAGAAAGAGCATATGAATCACTTGAGGGTGGTGTTGCAAATCTTGAGGGATGAGAGGTTGTTTGCTAAATATGAAAAATGTGAAATTTTGGTTGAAAGAGGTTGCTTTTCTAGGACATGTGGTCTTGGGTGATGGCATTAAGGTGGATCCTAAGAAGATGGAGGTAAGAAATTGGCCTAGACCCTTGACTTTGTTGGATATTAGGAGTTTCTTGGGTTTAGCGGGTTACTACCGGAGCTTTGTGAATGACTTTTCTTCTATTGCTTCTCCTATGACAAAGTTGACCCAAAACAAAGCAAAATTTGTGTGGACTGATGAATGTGAAAACAGTTTTCAGACTTTGAAAGATAAACTTGTCTCCGCTTCTATCTTAGCTCTACCGAAAGGGTTGGAAGGGTTTATGGTATATTGTGATGCCTCAAGAATTGGTTTGGGGTGTGTTTTGACGCAAAATGTCAAGGTAATAGCATATGCCTCTAGGCAACTTAAGGTGCATGAGCAAAATTATCCCACTCATGATCTTGAATTGCCGACGTAGTGTTTGCTTTGAAAATTTGGCGTCACTACTTGTATGGGGTTCATGTTGATGTGTTTACCAACGACAAGAGTCTCCAATATATGTTCACACAAAAAGATCTTAACTTGAGACAAAAGAAGGTGGTTAGAGCTCCTTAAAGATTATGACATAAGTGTACATTATCATCCCAGCAAAGCTAATATTGTGGTTGATGCTCTAAGTAGAGTGTCCATGGGTAGTCTAGCTTATATTGATTATGGTGGCAAAGAGGTGGTTAGAGAGATTCACTGGTTGGCTATGCTGGGGTTTAGGTTGGATAAAATTGAAAATGGTGGTGAAGTGGTTGTTGATAGTTCTAAGTCTTCTTTGATTGAGGAAGTCAAGTCGATACAAGATCTTGACCCTGCCTTGCTAGAGTTGAAGAACTTGCTTAAGGATGATAAAGTGGAGGTTTTTTCCCCAGGGGAAGATGGTGCCCTTAGGTACCAAGGTAGATTATGCGTGCCTAATATTGATGACTTGAGAGAGGTGTATTGATGGAATGGTTTTAATTTGTAATGACCCCAAAAAGTGCCCGTAAATGTGCCTCGAAAGTGCCCAGAATCGTAATTTCATATATCTCGAAATCCGTGCGTAATATCGAAAATCCGACTTCATATTCTTGTTCAGGGGGTCAAATTGAGTGGAAAATAGGTCTAACCCCGATTTAAGAGTAAACGATTAGCAATTTCGATTTTCCAAAAATGCAAATTCAGTGAGGTTTCCATGCCCCTGGCACGACGCGCCAAGGGTGCACCTCTGTATATTTTTTGTCCAGTTTTGACTTTGGTCCAAGACTTTAAGTCTTGGGCCTGAGTGTTTCCAAACGTTAAAATACCTATACTTAGCCATTTTTCACCCTCATATCATTCTAAACATTCCCCAATACTTACTCAAACACTTGGCTATTTCATCTCCCAAATTCAAAGTCTCAAACTCATTCGAATTTCAAGGTTCTCATTCAAGCTTCAAGTCTCCATCTCCAATCTTCATCAAGTTCATCTCCAATCTAAGGTATGTGGATTTGTTTCATGGGTTCCTTTCACCCATGATACCCAAGCTTCCTTTTACTCTAATTTGCATGATTTAAAGTTGATTTATTCATGGATTTTAGGTATTATAAAATACATTGCACACTATGTTGGGGTTTATGAAATTGTGACTGTTTTACTATGTTTTGGGCTATGAATCTAAGATCTATTGTGAGATTTGATGAAGGTTTTTGATGTAAATTGCTTGAGGGTGTTACCAAGTATCTATTGATGATTTTACATTGGATTTTATAGCATGATTTCACTCTTGAATTGCATGGTTTTACACTAGCACTCCACACCCGCCATGTCTATTGAGAACCCGAAGGCCCCCAAATAAGCCTCTTAAATCATAATTGCACATTATAGGTTTAAATGGTAAATGACAAATAGATAACAATGAAATATGGGGAATGTGACTAAGGGACAACTTTTAAGCATAAGCGGAAGCATAAGTTCAATAGTTTATAACATACCAAGTGTAACAATGGTCCAGACACACCTCTAAACAGTGGCAATAAATAGAGCCAAGAATACAAGTCTAGGCCCCTCAATACTAAGTCAAAATGAACATACATCAAATATCTGAATAACAAAGGCAAATCTTGAAGATAAGGGTTTTGTTCCCGATGAATGGGAACTCACCAAAGCTCAAAGTCTTCACGAGCAATCTAGCCACGCGAAGGAGGATAAGGTAGATCGTCTGTCCCTATATGATTATAGCATGTAGGAAAAAATGTTGTTAGTACTTTGGAATGCACTAAGTATGCGGGTATGCAATGCAACAAGTAAATATAATGACAAAGAATACTTATCCCAGTATGACAAACTCCAAGCATAAACAATATATTCAGTTCCAAAGTAAAGCATAAAGTAATGCCACAAAAATGCATAGAGAAGCACATAAGCAAATAAGTGTGGGAATAAGACCATAACCGACAAAAAGCTATAATATAGAATACCGATGTTATACTCCACACCGGCCAAATAGTGAGTCAACTTGCGAGGGTATAACTCCAGAAACGGAAATACTAGATGGATCCACTAGTCAGAAAGCCTAAAAAGGGCATAATCAAAATATCCTACGGTGGCATGTAGTTATGAGATTAGAAGCTTTATTTAAGACTCCTTAGGTTGAGTCTCACTCCTAACTCATTTGATGCTAAGCAAAAATCCCACGGAAATGGATAATGCATAACCGAAATAATCAAAACTTAATTTAGTTCGGAAAGTCTTAACTTGTAAAATAAATCATATTCAAACTTGTACTTAGGATAGCTCCTTAACAAAAATTCAAAATGAAACTGAATGGGTCTTAAGTCACCCAATATCATTTTCATACTTATATTTACTTTTTTTTATCCAAAATCATAAGTTCATATTATGATATGAAAACTAAATATCTAAAATTCATAACTCAACTTATATTACGTTAGGGACTGATTCAATAACTTTAAAATCACAAGTTTTATATTCAAACAAAGTTACGATAATCAAAGGAACATTTTAGGATAAAATCACAATAACTCATTTGTGGATCTAAGACTTGAAAATATAGGTTAGCTTAAATAATGCAAATTTGAAAATGCTTAAATTAAATTATGTAAAGCCTTGATAAATATTCATAAATAATCATAAAATATATGAATAACCATAAATTAAGCAAATATCAATTAGTTTGCAATTATACATAAATCAAAAATTGAAAATTCGTAATTCTAAATTTAGTTTTTCGAAGAGGACTTCTTGGTTGAAAGGAAATCAAGAATCAAACTAACATTCCTTGCTTGATTAGCCTTGAGAAGATGAAGAGACTTGGTGGAGATGTTGAAGAATACTTAGCCTAAGTGTTGAGAGAGTAGAGCAATGTGAATTAGGGGATTTTGTTTCTTTGAAGAGTGTTGTAGAGACTAAGTAGAGAGGGAGGGGTTATTGATACTGATTTTTGGAGGGGTTATAAGGGTCATTTAATCACTAAAAAGTGGTCAAAATGTGTGGGGGAAAGGGCATAAAATCATATGGTGAAAAGGAGCTTTTTGACTCACTTTTAAAAAGAAGAAAGACGCCAAACACAAGGGAGTGGGCATGGGACATAGGTATGGCAGCATTATCCTTTCCCATGGTTCTATCACATGGTGTGGTATGGCCTCAAGTTGTGCTAAGGGCATGCCAAAGGCTGCCATGCAAGCCATGCAACAATGACAAAAGAATTACTCCCAAACAAGTCAATTACGCAACCTTCACATATGCATTCATTTTGAATAATTCCAAACGCAACCAAACTTCATTTTTTTTATTCTTAACTTCACATAACATTGCCCTCAAATAATATACCAAGGATAAACCAACTGCCCTTCCAAGACCACCTCAACAATCACATAACTAAACCAAGCTAATCGCTATGATAATCTTCATTTAACTTTTACTTAACTCAATAGGAATTCGGTTGAATATTATCCTTTCACCTAGTACATTACAAAAGGGCCCATGCCCCTCATGCTCCTACACCAGCATCTCGGGTGAGAGACTTCATGAGAATAAATCCCCTGGAATTCCACGGGTTGAAGGTGAGTGAGGACCCTCAAGAGTTCATTGATGAGGTCTATAATTTGTCTATCATGGATGTGAGGTCGGAGGATAAGGTGGAGTTGGCGGCTTATCAACTAAAAGGGTTACATAAATATGGTACAATAAATGGAAGGAAGAGAAGGGAGTCAACTATGTGGTGCTTTGGGAGGAGTTCAAGGTGACCTTCCTTAATCAGTACTTCCCCCTTGAACTTAGGGAAGCTAAGTTGGTTAAATTTATGAATTTGAGACAAGTTTCTATGAGTGTGAGGGAGTATACCCTCAAGTGCAACCAACATTTGAAATATGCTCCACATTTAGTGCTCGACTCAAGATCTAGGATGAACAAATTTGTGATGGGTGATTTCGACTTGGTTAGTGAGGAGTGCCAGTCTGCCATGTTGACTAGTGACATGGACTTGTCACGTTTGATGACTTATGCCGAATAAATGGAGGAAGAATAATTAAGGAAGAGGAGGGCTCATAAGGCTAAGAGGGCCTGTTTTAAGGGGAAGTTCCAAAAGGGTGGCCGGTTCCATCAAGGCCAAGGGTCTTCTCATGCATTTCAAAAGAGGGTTGCCAATGATTTTCAAGGGCCCAGGGTGTTGGAGGTGTGGTTCCTAATGGTGCATGTCCAAAATGTGATAGGGGTCATAGTGGACCATGCTTGAGGGACACTAATACACAAGGGTAAGGAGCTTCGCCCATAAGGTATTATTGCGGTTCCTTTGGGAATAGGTTGCCGGCAAGATGGTGCCCCAAGGCACAACCGATTATTTACTTTGCATGGGAGAAAAGGGGATGAGGAAGTTCCCCGATGTCATCACTGGTATGTTGAAAATCTTTGATTTTGATGTGTATGCATTGATTGATCCGGGTGCCACTCTTTGTTTTGTTACCCCCTTTGTTGCCAAAAAGTTCCATGTTGAGCCCAAATTATTGTATGAGTCATATGAGGTGTCTACTCATATTGGTGCATCTATTGTTGCTAGAAAAGTCAATAGAAGTTGTCCTATTTGCATCTTGCATAAAATGTTGCCTTGTGATCTTGTTGAGTTGGACATCGTTGATTTTGATGTCATTCTTGGGAAGGATTGGTTGCATGCATACTATGCTTCTATTGATTGTAGAACCCGTAGGGTCAAATTTTAATTCTCAAATGAACCCATCCTTGAGTGGGAGAGTCATGATCTGGTGGTCAAGGGTAGGTTCATCTCTTGCATTAAGGCCCGTAAGTTGATCTCTAAGGGATGTCTTTACCATCTTGTGAGGGTTAGGGATATGGAGTCCAAAGTCCTTCCCATATTGTTAATGAGTTCCTTGATGTCATTCCAAATGACCTTCCCAGTGTTCCCCCTGAAAGGGAAATAGATTTCGGTATAGATCTCCTTCCCAATACTCAACCTATTTCTACTCCCCTTACCGTATGGCCCCGAAGGAGTTGAAGGAGTTGAAGGAACAATTGGGGGACTTGTTGGAGAAGGAATTTATGAGGCCTAGCCAATTACCTTGGAAGAGGATACCTATTCTTGATAGGATGAAGAAATCGGCTCACTTTCTACCGGTTAAGACCACATATGGGCCTGAAGAGTATGCTAGGTTGTACATCCATGACTTCGTGAGATGGCATGGGTTCCCTTTATCCATCATATCGGATCATGGAACTCAATTTACTTCACATTTTTGGAGGTCTTTCCAAAGGGGTCTTGGTATAAAGGTTAAACTTAGTACAACCTTCTACTCTCAAACGGATGGCCAACCTCAAAGGACTATCCAAATACTTAAAGACATGCTTAGGACTTGTACATTGGAGCTCAAGGGTAGTTCGGGTGATCATCTTCCGTTGATTGAATTTGCCTACAACAATAGCTATCATTCTAGCATCCGTATGGCTCCTTTTGAGGCTCTCTATGGTAGACGTTGTAGATTATCGGTTGGGTAGTTTGAGGTTGTTGAGGTAGCCTTTTTGGGACTAGATCTGGTTATGGAGGCTCTTAAGAAGGTTAGGATGATTAGAGAAAGGTTGAAGACTGCTCAAAGTTGCCAAAAGTCCTATGCCGATGTGAGGAGAAAGGATCTTGAATTCAAAGTTAGTGATTGGGTGTATTTGAAGGTGTCACCCATGAAGGGTGTGGTCCATTTTGGTAAGAAGGTCAAGTTGAGCGCTAGACATGTGGGCCCTTGTAGGGTGATGAGAAGGATCGGTAAGGTGGCCTACGAGTTGATTTTCCTAGAGAATGGAATTGGTTCATACGGTCTTTCATGTGTCTATGTTGAGGAAGTGTGTGGGTAACCCTAATGCTATTATGCCTCTTGATGTCATGGGGGGTAGATGAAGACAACTTGACTTATGAAGAGTTCCGGTTCAAATTTTGGATAGGCAAGTGAAGAGATTGAGGAATAAGGATGTGGCTTCCGTTAAGACCCTTTGAAGAAATCAACAAGTTGAAAGTGCTACATGGGAAACCGAAGCGGACATGCAAACACGATATCCTTATCTTTTCCACTCCACTCAAGCCTAAGGTATCAACTAAGTCCCCTATGTAATTTCAAGTCTATGTATAGCCCATGAAATATGGATACATTCATGTTTAAATTGACAAGTTCATGATGATTTTATACTTATGATGAGAGTTTTTGAAATGATGTCTAAGTGTATTGTTGCATCCTTATGTGGGCTAAAATTGTCATGTTTGTATCTCTCATATACGTTTCTTAGACATTCGGGGGAATGTTCCTAAGGGGAAGATATTGTAACGACCCTAAAAAGTACCCGAAAATATACTTGGAAAGTGCCCGAAATCGTAGTTTTCATATATCCTAAAATCCATGCGCGATATCGAAAATCCGACTTCATATTCTTGTTTAGGGGGGTAAATTAAGTGGAAGATAGGTCTAACCTTGATTTAAGAGCAAACGGTTAGTAATTTTGATTTTTGAAAAATGTAAATTCCAGTGAGGTTTGCGTGCCCCTGGCGCGACGCGCCAAGGGCACGCCTCAGTGTATCTTTTATCCATTTTTGACTTTGGTCCAAGACTTTTAAGTCTTGGGCTTAAGTATTCGCAAGCGTGAAAATGCCTATACTTAGCCATTTTTCACCCTCATATCATTCTAAACATTCCCCAATACTTACTCAAACACTTAGCCAATATTTCATCTCTCAAATTCAAGTCTAAAACTCATCCGGATTTCAAGGTTCTCATTCAAGCTTTAAGTCTCCATCTCCAATATTCATCAAGTTCGTCTCCAAAGCTAAGATATGTGGGTTTCTTTCATGGGTTCCATTCACCCATGATACCCAAGTTTCCTTTTACTCTAATTTGCATGATTTAGAGTTGATTTACTCATTGGTCTTAGGTATTATGAAATTCACTGCACATTATATTGGGGTTTATGAAATTATGACTGTTTTACTATGTTTTGGGCTATGAATCTAAGATATATTGTGAGATTTGATGAAGTTTTTTGATGTATATTGCTTGAGGGTGTTACCAAGTATATATTGATGGTTATTGGATTTTATAGCATAATTTCACTCTTGAATTGCATGGTTTTACACTAGCACTACACACCTATCAAGTATTTGATATTATGATTTCTTGATGAATTGAATGAGTTGAATGACTATATGATGATGAAATGATAATGAAAGGAATGCATGTATATGAAGATGAAAGGAATGTATGTATATGAAGATGAAAGGAATATATGTATATGATGATGAAAGAAATGTATGTATGTGATATTATCTCTATAGTCTTGCTGATGACCAAGACTCACTTGGGAGGTTGTACGCCCAGGTAACCTTGTTAAGGGGTTCGTACCTCGATCACCTCGCTCGGGAGATGGAAGGCCCGTGCAACCTTGTTTGGGGTTCGTACTCCATCAACCTTGTCGGGGGGTTTGTACTCCATCAACCTTGTTGGGGGGTTTGTACTACATAAACCTTATGAAGGGGTTTGTACCTCATGCACCTCTCCAAGGAGGTGGTAGGCCTTGGATTGCACTAAGAATGGTCACTTCTTGCGCATGTGCTAAGTTCTATTTAAGTCTGATGTTTACTTCAAGCATCATTCATACATGCCATCTTGCTATTATGCTATCGATTGAGTATTACTATGCATTTTTCCTATGGCGTCTATCTATTGTTGGATTGCATCCTACAGACTTAGTACATTTAAACGTACTAATGCATACTCTATGCCTACATGATGTCACCATGTAGGAACCGGAGCACTGCTTGATCATCCTCCCTCTCCACATGGCTAGTACAATTGTCTCTCAATCTTATTGGTGAGTCCTCCATTCTGGGGACGTTGCTTATGATCTCTTGCTATGTACTAAGACTATCTTTCAAACCCACCCATATATTAAATGGGTAAAAATGGGTTGGGTAAGAAATGGATTGGGTAAAATACTAGTTTACCATATTTTAATGAGTAAATAGTACTCTACTATAAAATTTAATATAGATAAAATAGTTACCTTATTTTTCGATGAAAAACATTAAAAATATTTTATTTAATTGTATTGTATCATAAAACAAAATTTGACACCCAATGCAAGATTTTGACTTTTAAATTGGGATTCGATCCTGATTTCGATTCCAAATTAATCATACGACCCAACTTCTAATGAGACCCGACATACAACTTTCGACTCGAAATCCAATCCCGACACCTGAACTGAGAGGGGGGTCAAATGTTAGATTGGGATAAAAAATAATATTTTTAAAATTTAAATTTTTTTAAAATTCAACTTCCAATTTTTCTCATATTGATTTCATGCTTGTAAGTTATAACCTTAATTTGTAGTGGCTCATTTTGTTGGGTTTTCTAACCGTAGCAAAATTTTCAATCGGATTTACAATCTTTATGATAAAATTTGAATTTTTTATAAAGAAAAATATTTTATAAAAAAATTGATTTTCTTTGGGGGTGGAAGGGTGGCGGATTGAGGGCTTGTGGAGGGATCATGGTATTGGGTGGAGTACGAAAAGAATCGTAATTTACAATTGGAGGAGAGTTTTGATAAATATTTTCCTAGTTTTTAGAGGTAAATTATTTTTCTTAAATTTGGAGAAAATAAGTTTATTTAAATTTATATTTTCAAAATATTTAAGTCGACAAAAAACATTAAAAAAATTAGAAAACATAATAAATTTTGAGTGAGAAGAAATTAAAAGCTTAACCCATATTTTACCCATACTTCTATGAGTTGAATATGGGTTTAAACCCATATTCAACCCATGTAAAAAATTCACTACCCAAAATACTAAAATATGGGAAGGTTACCAAAATATGGGGTCATTTTGCTGGCACTAATCTATGCTATGAGCCTTGACTCTATTGTTCTTGATGTCTATGATATGAAGGTGTTCCCTTAGTCCCAATTGTCCTAATTTATTATCTCTTGATGCTTGTCTTTATTTCTTCTGCGACCAAGGATGTGTAATGATATGTTATGAGACTTATTTGTGGTTCCTTTGGGTTCACCATTCGCCGGTCACGTCTAGGCCCTAGGTTTGGGTCATGACATAATTGTATTAGACTTATCAATCGATGCCATGGAGGAAGTGGGACTTATCAAGGGAGAGGTTGAGGTAGGCTCAAAAGTAGATAAAAGTCAAATCCGGATGTGAGAAGGAGAGATCTTGAGTTTAAAGTTGGTGATTAGGTTTACTTGAAGGTCTCACCCATGAAGGGTGTGATCCGGTTTGGCAGGACGAGTAAATTGAACCCAAGGTTTGTGGGTCCTTATAGAATTTTTTAGGAGGGTTGGTGAGGTTGCATATGAGCTGGAGTTACCTATGAAAATGTATATGGTTAATCCGGTCTTCCATGTGTCTGTGTTGAGGAAGTATGTGGGTGACCGAAGTGCTATAGTGCCCTTAGAGGTTGTGGGTATTGTAGAAGATAATTTGACCTATGAGGAGGTCCCGGTGGAGATTTTGGATAGACAAGTGAAAAAGTTGAGAAACAAAGATGTAGCTTCCGTCAAAGTCCTTCAGAGGAATCAATAAGTTGAAAGTACCACATGGGAAGCTGGAGGGGCATGAAAAAGCTATACCAATATCTCTTTCACTCTACTCAAGTCTTCACTTTCAGCCATCATGATATTTTGCATGCATTCATGTTCATGGTAACAAGTTTATGGGGATTTCTGATATTCATGTTGAGATTTTTGAAAATGATGTTTAAGTGCATTTGTTGCATTCATGTCGGGCTGAGTTCTTCATGATTACTTCTCTTAAGCATGCTTCTTTGACATTCAGGGACGAATGTTCCAAAGGAGGAGATATTGAAATGACCCACACGTGCTTCAAAATGCCCTATAATCATAATTTTCATATATCTCAAAATCCGTGCGTGATTTCAAAAATCCGACTTCATATTCTTGATCAGGGGGCAAAATTGAGTGGGAAATGGGTATAATTCGAATTTTAGAAGCCCCATAGAAAAAAATAATGTTATCCATTTTCTAAAATTCTAGTGTTTGTCCTGCCCAGGCCATGATGCGCCTGGGGCGCGGACTAGTACAAATGTTGCCTCCGCGTTGGGTTTGCATCATGCCAGGGGCGCGGACCAGTATATTATTTCCCTCATTTTTCTTTTTTGTCCAAGGGCATTGGGGTAATATCCTCATGCCCATTTAAACGTGAAATCTCCCATACTTAGCCATTTTTCAACTCTATAACTCACAAAACCCTCTCTCAAACCTCTCTAAGACTCTATCAATTCTCTCATCCAAATCTAAGGATTTCAAGCTTAATTTTGGGACTCAAGGACTCATTTCAAGCTCTAAGTTTGCTTCAAGTTCACCTTAAGGAATTCAAGGTTTAAGGTATGTGGGTCTTCATCCATGGGTCCTTTCACCCATGGAGCCCAATCTTCTCCTTTTTATGAAAGTTGCATGTTTTCAAGTTGTATTACCTATGGGTATCTTTTATTATGGATTATGAATATAAATCATGTTGGAGTTCTATCAAGTATTGATTGATTATGCATGAATGTCTATTTCAATTTTACTCCATGAATTGATTATGTCTATTGAGACTATGCATGTTTTGAACTATGAAACCATGAATTATCATGAGCTTTTGTGATGGATTTCAAGGTACCCTATATGAGGGTTTTATTGAATGTTGGTGGGTTGAATTGCATTGAGTTTATTCATATTATTTCGCTCTTGAGCTGCATGATTTTGAACGAGTATCATGAACCCACCATGTGTTTGATAAAATGACATGACAAGAATTCTCAAATTATTAATGATATATTACATGATTTACAAGTCAAGTGGATTTATGATGATTAAGGGATTTCAAGCATGTATTGAATTCATGAAAAGCATCTATGATATTGCAAGCATTAAGTTAAGCCCTACTTCAAGATTTGTTTACCTCTTGTGAGCTATTCGTGTTAAAGCAAGAGACCATGTACGATTATTATTTACTCTCATGTTCAAGTTTGGCTCACTATTAGAGGTTAAACATGTTTATGAGCTACTCAAGTCATGTTATCATGTCTTTTATAAGTTATTCATATTATGATTAAAGTATGATTATTTCAAGTATTCCGCGGGATTTGACTTAGCACCGATTGAGGCTTAAGATGGGGGCTCGACTCAAGAGGGTCCTTATATAAAGTCTTAGTCTCTAAACTTTGTGCGATCATAGATTATACATGATCTCTCTTATGGCTTTTTAGTGGATCCATCTAGTTATACCACACCTTGTCGAGGGAGTGATATGCCTCGATCACTTGCCAAGGGGGTGACATGCCTTGGATTCCAAGTAGTAGCCCGCTTGGTCTATGTCAGGTAAGGTCTCTTCCTACACATGTATTATGTACTATACAAGTTGAAGGTTTTACAAGCATGTTTTACTACAAGCATTGATCATGCATGCCATGTTAAGAGTATATATCCTTTGCTTATGATTATGCATTTTGAATATATTGGCTTATGTCTTTATTGCATTGCATCCCATATACTTAGTACATTCAAACGTACTAATGCATACTCTATGCCTAGATCTTATCACCATGTAGGAAAGGTTAGCACGGTTGATGATATCAGCCCAAGTATTAATTACACGACCCTTTTTTATTTTTATGAAATGCAAGCTGTCTAGGCACAAAGCCAAACAAGTCCAGATTAAGTCCAGTTTTTGCTCCTTTTTTTCTATTTTAG
>JAPFFP010000099.1:499952-524946 GCA_026153255.1 Solanum medicagineum
TGGCATTAATGATACTCTTCAGGACCTATCAGGTCATTTCAGCTTTTATGGACTGATGTCATTTTGTCCCGGCACTCGAAGCGTCACGACCAATTAGGGATAGGACGCCTTTCTCCCCACTATTCAATGCATTGAATTCGTCACTTTTATTTTCACCTTTCCTTTGAATCCAAAATTTTCCTCTTTCTTTCTTCACCTTTTCTCTGTCCTTTTGTTAGCTTGTTAAATTAACAATGTCTCACTCCTCTCTTGTCTCCGAGAAACAAGTGTCATCCGGTAATGAGTCACCCCTATCCCCAAAATTTGATGCACCTTGGTACACACCCATTCACTCTTGAGGAGTTACAAACTCTGCCTCATACCATTTCTCCCTCATTTCTATCTCCTAAGTCTCTTGTATAACTTGCACCCTTTGCCCTAGATGTGAGTAAGGACTGTCCTCCAGATTTGCTCATTGAAGCACCCAATTTCTCCTTTGAAGGACTTCCACCAAGTATTGATGCTACCAACTCTACTGAAGAATAGGGCAACTCTTCTCAACCAATTACCACTTTGTTCTCTATGTCTGAGAAACACTTCGATGAGGACCTAACTATTGACAAAGGAACAAAGTCTTCTTGCTAAGGGACCAAAATGGGTTGCCAAGGGGCTGCTTGTCCTTAAGGAGCATGAAATATTTTGCAGGTATGAACCTGAATCCCTTGATCTTCAACTAGTACTGAGTACTCTTAGGTTTGATCAAACACCTACGAGTGAAGTTAGGTCGTTGAACATTGCAGAGAATGTTGAAGGGGACCAGGGTGATGATGAAGACAAGATTCCTTGATCTATAAAATAAAAAAGCCTGCTGCCCTTTCTGATCACGCTTCAGCGGGGGACCAAGTTGGTATACAAAAAGAGAAGGAAAAGGTGAGTGAGGATGCCCCAATAATCACTAGGACCTATCCTACTAGGTGTACTCATAGGAAATTATTGAGTGATGCTATGGTAACAAGTAAATCTAAGGCTACCAAAGAGAGAAAGTTGAGGAGAACTATAGTGGTGGAAGATGAGAAGGTGCCTGATGATCAACTGGTTGATGTGGATACTGAAAGTGGAAACTATGAAACTATCATACGAGGACCTGGTTCATCTCAAGTTACACACTGAGAAAACCAAGTCCTCCTCCAAAGGACCTGAAAGCTCTATGAATCCCAAAACTCAGAAGAAAGATGAAGGAAAATCTAAAAGAAATTACCTTGCTCCCACTCGGGGACCAGGTTCACCAGTGAAAAGGCAAAGGGTAGAGAAGGTGGTAACAAAGAAGGAGAGTATTAGGTTACTGGAGAAACAAAAGATTTTGAGTGGGCATGTGTTATCTTAACCTAAGGACCGACCAGGTTTGAGGGAACTGGTAGATGATATGTCCCTTCAGCATTGGGACCACATATTTGTGTGGCCTGTTCCCTACCTTCATAAGTGGGTGGTTCGTCAGTTCTATATTAACTTAGAAATTTCGGAGGATGGGGGCTTTTGGACGACTTTAGGAATATTTCTTTTCAAGCTAGATGAGGAGGTCCTAGGGACCATATTGAATGTAGAAAGGGAGAGGATCCGTATGTGGTAGTTAGGTCCACTGCTAAGGGCTTTTTGATTGAAGATGTCAAGGTGCCCAATTTGAACACCATTGCGGTGGCTAAGAAACTTTTGAAGGGCCAATATCAACTCTACTTTGTGTTTTTGAACAAGGTCCTCCTGCCTAGGACTGAGAAGAGAACCATTGCCACCATGACTGATCTCCATCTCATGGACGCCCTCAACACACTGGGAAGAAATCAACTTGCCTGTACTAATGATGGAGCACATGACCAAGGGGCAGGCATGGCCTAGCTTATGGGTATCTCCTCAACCATGTGTTTGAATACTTTGGGGTGAGGTTAAGGAGAGGAGTACCTGGTACCATTAAGCAAGCCTTTTCTCATACCACTTTTGTCAAGTGTGAATGTAGTAAGCTCAAGGCAGGGACCAGAAAGTCTCTAATGTCAGAACTTTTTGATCAATAGGAGACTCTAAAGAACCAGGTGGAGGATTTGACAACTGCTTTAGCTGCCAAAGATGCTGAGTTGGTGTCTCTGAAGGCTCAACTAATGAAGGATGCTGCTGAGGGACCTGATTCTGAGGAACTGACTAGGTTGAAAGAAGAGAATGCAAAGCAGGCCCAGGAAATCAAGTCTCTCACCTAGAAGCTTTTTCAGGCACACTAGGACTCCAATGCCCGCATGAACTTACTCCTTTAGTCCTTTGCTCCCGAACCCTCTGGTCCCTAGGCTATTTAGTTTTTCATCTATCTATCCTATGTTGCTCTTCTTTTGCTAAACCTCTAATTTTGTAACTCGGTCCTGGGTTAGACTCTGTTATGTTTTAGCTATTCTTGGAATACTTACTTTCAATAAAATGATAACTTGTTCTATTTCTCTTATCTTGTTCATAGTATTTATCTTCTATGTGTTTGCTCAACTTTGCTATCTCATGTACCTTGAATTCCTTAGTTGTGGTTATTATATCAGTTTACTGTCTAAGTTCTTAATGATGTTAAAAGAGGGAAGATAGCTTAACAAGGGCAATACATTAAGGGGGAACTGGTTGTCAAAGGGTTCATATATTCGGATGGAACTAGGTTAGAATGTCAAAGGTAACTAAATTCCATCATAGTTTGTCATCATCAAAAGGGGGAAAATGTTAGGTGAATGTTTTGATGATTAACAAACTAACTCGAGGAACAGGCCGCCGATTAGATTAAAGTGTAGAGGTGTGTATGGGATACAAATGTTAAAGTTGTCTTGATTAGTCAAATGTCACCCTCATCGTACTAAAGGACCAGTGGTCTGTTGGGTGACTCCATTGCATTATAAAAGGAGTTTGTCCAAGGAACAAACACAACTTTTGGAAAAATTACAAACTGAATATTCTTCTCGGTCTAAAAGTTCTCTCTTGGCTCCTTGTGAAGATACGACTTCTACGTATGAGGGACCTAATAGAAGATGACTATAGTTTCCTTTTATGTATGTTGTTGCATTGTGTTGTAACTTGTAAAACCACTTCCTAGCATATAAAGGAATGTTGATCATAGTTTTTACTCCATTTGAAAGTTGTAGACCACGTTGGCTTGTTTCAGCCTTGAGGTGTTGTGGTGTAGTAGTCTAACTTTATCTAGGAGGTGAGAGTGTAGACTAGGTGAGAGAGTGAGACAAATAAATTTTGTTTGTTGTATTTGGCTACTTTGCTCATTCATTTAGTGGATTTTGGTTTTGGGAAATCCTATTGGACAGGTCGTGGTTGTTTCTCCCTTGAGGAAGGAGTTTGTCCATGTTAAATCTTTGTGTTTTGTTCATTTCTATTCCTCTTTATTTAGTTTCTGTTTATATCACTTCAAGGGACCTAATCCCTTACTATTGTGGACGCCTATTTACTCAACATAGCACCCATTAATGATCAGAAATACCTGCATCAACATCATAAAACGAAGCATTGACAGACATCAATACATAAAATGTATGATATGTAATACAACCAAATGAAAACAATAACTAAACTGAAAGGAACACTGATAATAATAACTTGACTAACATGTAAAGCATGAATGAATAATGGAACATGTAAAGCTTCACAAGTGAGGTAATGCAATAAATAATCTGAAAATACTAACTTTACTTCTTGAAAAAGTGTTATGACCAACAACCACCACTATGAGCCCTCTGATGATACATCTAGCCCACGTTGCTAGCGCCATCCTATACCTTGCTGCTATTAAATAGGAAAACAACTTGACTTATGGATCCAACCAAAAAAGGCCTTATCAAAGATTGAGGTGAAGCGTTACCCGAACCAATGGCAAGATTCTATCCTACACTAGCTATGTAGTTTATGGAGTTTGCGTTATCTAAACTCTTCCCAAACTAGTGTACAATACTACTCCCAAAATAATAAAGATTCGCTCATATTAGTAATACTCTCTGTGATGAGTAAATATTCAAAGTACTTCTCTGAAGCTATAATGAACTTTAATTTAACTTACTGAAGACTACTTTCTAAAACTATAATGCTTTCCTTAAAAATAATCATGCACATCGTTGTATAGTGCATTTGGAATTCTTAATGTTCCTTTAAAACTCTATCTGAATTGATAACTTAAAACTACTTTTAACTTTAGTTCAACCAAAA
Source organism: Solanum medicagineum (assembly GCA_026153255.1). Lineage (NCBI taxonomy): Eukaryota > Viridiplantae > Streptophyta > Magnoliopsida > Solanales > Solanaceae > Solanum > Solanum medicagineum. The sequence goes on from JAPFFP010000099.1 coordinate 504,153, forward strand.
TAATGCATTATACAGGAATGTAAAAACTTCTAATAACTCTTAGCTCGATAGGGTTAACTTCAAAAATAGTCATGAACACGGTAAAGAACAAGAATTCACATGAAAATCATAATTTCAAAGATGAATATAATAATTTGATAATAAAGGGTAATAGGAGAACTCAAAATTCAAGAAAACTTGGATTAAAATCCTAGATCAAACTCACTCTTACTGAATTTAGATGTAGGGTATGAGGACTAACTTAATCTAAGACGGGGAGTAGTTTTACATATCTAGAAGAACATGATTCTTTACAAACTTGAAAAATATGCTCAAAACCTACTTTTTCACCTCTTGAAACCTCTCTCTAAGTCTTGATAATGCGTATGGATGAAACTATCAATATTTGGAATTGAAAAGGATAGAAAAAGACTAAAATAACCCCTCTTAAAAATTACCGACACAGTTAATGAGTGGTCATCTACAACCCATAGATGCTTTTATAGGTCCTAGAATCCTCTTGTAGAAAGTGATTAAGATATCCTAGATTTATAGACTTTGGGTCCATAGACCCTTTTACGGTACGTAAAACCTTCTACGAGTCATCCTGTCAGTCCATGAAAATAATTTTGAGGCTTGAGGTTTTTAGGACTTTGGGTTTAATAGAACTTTTATAATCCACAAATCCTTTCAAAAGTCATAGAACCTAGATCATAGAAGATAGGAAGCTAGGCTATAGGAATTCACTTTTATAAGGTCCTCTATGATTTGTAAAATATTCTACAACTTTTTAGGATTTTGATTCTATGAGCCTATCTAAAGTCTATGGGTACTTTTATGGGTCGTAGATGCTGTCTGTAAGAAGCAACCTTTGTAGAAACGAACTTCTTTTTTTCTGGACTTCTAAGCTAATATGGATTAGGATATTTCGGGGTGTTACAAAATCTCTCCCTTGGGATCATTATCCTCGAATGATGCCCAAGTAAGGAAATTATATAAGGCATGAATGCAATGCAAGACCTGAAACACTTAAATACATGAGTAAATGTTGAATCTGATATGGAAAAGGAGTATTACCTTCAACATCAACACTAGGTAGAATGAATAGATCAAGATTTCTTGCTTTCACATCTTCTCAGCTTCCCATGTAGCATCTTCAACAAATTGAATCCTTCGTAAAACTTTGACTGATGCAACCTCTATGGTTCTCAACTTGCAAACCTAATGATCAAGCATCTAAACTAAAATCTTTTCATTAGACAAGATATATTTAACACCAATGCTTTATGTAGGAATAATAATTGAAGGAACTCCTAAGCACTTCTTAAGCATAGAAATGTAAAACGCTGGGCGAACAGCTAGTAACTCTGACGGCAACTCTAACTCATAAGCTACATTATGAACTCTATTCAAAATATAGTACGACCAATCTAATGGGAACTGATCTTTCTTTTCTTCTCAAATGTCATGATACCCTTTGCACATAATACTTTCAAAATATACTCAATTACTCACTTCAAACTCTAAGTTTCTTCTCCTAATATTGATGTATGACTTTACGTGGCTTAACCCTTCTGGGATGATTTTCACCTTCTCCATATCCTAATGACCAAGTCTAGTCCTATCAACCCAGCTTCACCAACATCAAACTAGCCAATCAGTGATCTATCTTTACCCATAAAGAGCCTCAAAAGGAGTGATATGGATGCTAGAATGATAACTATTATATATTGTATACGAACATAATGAGAGGCTAGTAGTCATTCCAATTACCTTTAAAGTCAATAAGACAAGGTCTCAATATATCCTCTAGAGTCTGAATCATATGCTCTGTTAGTTCATCTGTCAAAAGGGTAAAATATAGTACTAAGGTTCACCTTTGAACCTAGGACCATTTTAAATGACTTACAAAACTGAATAGTGAACTAAGCACCACTATCTAAAATAATGGATAACAGAACACCATGAAGTATTACTATTTCACAGATGTACAATCTGGCATAGTCCTCTATTGAATTTATACTCTTAACTTGCAAGAAATGGATAACTTAAGCATCCAATCTACAACCTCCCAAATTGAATCATGCTATCAACAAAATCGTGATATTCCAATAACGAAATCCATGTCGATGATTTGTCATTTCAATTCAAAAATATTTATATTATGAGCCACCAACATGGCCTTTGGTACTCATTTTGACTTGTTGAAAATTTTGAAATGCCCCACACTTGCCTAGGAATGCCCCAATAATCGTAATTTACTTATATCTCAAATCGGAGATATTTAAACACCCCTCCACGTAGCTCGAAAAGACCCTATGATGCATTTTTTTAAATATTTCAAAATTCGTGCGGCATTTCGCAAATTCGACTTCATATTCTTGTTCAGAGGGAAAAATTATGTGGGAAAACGAGTACCTACAAGGTATACTTTGTCCATGCCGAGAAATATAATTTTTGGTGACTTTGCAAAATCAGTAGTTGTCAGCGATAGGTCCGCGACGCGGACCTGACGCGTACTAGTTTAAAAATTTCTGAAAATTATTATTTTTACTCCAGGGAAATTGGGTAATAATGCTATACCTATATACATGAAAATCCTTCATTATCAAGCCATTTTGAGCCCTAGAAATCAACCAAAAACCTCTCAATTCCTCTCTAATCTTCATCAAATTATCCATCCATTCTCAAACTTTTCAAGAAGTCTTGCTGGAATTCAGGGAAAGCAAGTCAAGCCCCAATTCCTCCTCAAGATTCATGAGTCCCAAAACTCATCCATACCTAAGGGTTTCATTCATGCTTCAAGCCTCCATTTCAAATCTTCTTCAAGAAACTCTCCAAATTCAAGGTATGTGGTTTTTAGCCATTGGGTTTTTCCACCCATGGTGCCCTAATCTCCTTTTTACTCAACCACTAGGGTGATGGGTGCTATCATCGCTAACCTTGATGAGGGGTTTGTACTTCACACACTAGGGTGATGCGTGCTATCATCACTAACCTTGATAAGGGGTTTGTAGATCACATCCTAGGGTGATGGGTGCTATCATCACTAACCTTTGATGAGGGTTTTGTACCTCACACACTAGGTGATGGGTGAAATCATCACTAACCTACCAAGGGGTTTGTACTTTGGAAATCTAGCTTGGTATCTTCCCACATATGATATCCTATATGAGCATGAGTTACTTAAGCATGTTTCACTTATGCATTGATCATTCATGCCATAATGTTATATTACGCCTATTGCCTATTGTTATGCATTTTGATTATGATACTTATCTCTTTTTACATTGCATACTACATACTCAGTACATTTAAATGTACAAACGCATATCCTTGCCTACATGATATCACCATGTAGGGACCAGTGCCCAAGTTGATCATTCTCCTCCACATGGCTAGATTGGTGCTACCAAGCGAGTTGGTGAGTCCTCCACTTTGGGGACCTTGGTCTATATATCTCTTATTATGTATTGAGACACTCTTTTTTTACACCTATTTTGACTACGAGGGTGAGCCCGGTTGCTTGTCTTGACCCCTGTTCATATCTATATAGTAGAGGTGTTGTTGGACATGCTATGTATCTATGATATGAACCTTGACTCTTTTGTCTCTTGATGATGATGTTATGCAAGCTTTTCTGCTTAGACCCTTGCCCTTGTTTTTCTAAACTTTTACATGTTACTTAAGTATTAATCTCTCTCCCTTAGTCCAAATTACCCCTGTTTATGTTTCTTATATTATTTTACATTGCTTCCACGACCCAGGATGTGTAATGATATGTTATGAGGTTTGTTTGGGGTTCCTTCGAGTTCCCCATTCGCTGGTCACGTCTAGGCCTTAGGTTTGGGTCTTGACAAATTTGGGCACTTAAAACAAAGTGTGTAATATCTCTCTTCATGTCACCCTATAGTAGACTTCTCTTAAGTCCTTGTACATTTTGGTAGAGCTTAGATGAATAGAATATCTGGAACTATGGGTCTCTGCCATGATCCTACTTCAGAGACCATCAACATTCAAAATAAATAATCTACTCTAGAAACTTAACACATCATCTCCCTTTTGTGCAAAAGTCATCACTTTCTGCTTGTGAACATCTTCTCTCAACTAAAATAGGATGGGGCCCTTATCTTGCTTTTTCTTCACTTCCACCTCCAAGGATGATAAATCTTTATTCTACATAATGAAGCCACTTTTGTTTGAGTCTACAATGTGAACTCCAAAATATGCAAGCCTATACACTTTCTTTACTATCTCTGCTTTTCCTTCCTCAACGTAAGCATTACTCCCCATGGATAACTTGCTAAGAAAATCGATGTTAGCTTTACTTGAATTGTAGAGAATGAGATATCATAGTCCTTGAGCAACTGAAGATATTTTATCTTCCTCAGATTTACCTCTTTCTTATTGAAGATATATTGAAGACTCTTGTGATCTATAAGTACTTTCACATACACACACCAATTAGGTAGTGACACCATATCTGTAGAGGAAATACCACTTCCACCAATTCAATATAGTGAGTCAAATAACTCCTCTCATGGATTTTAAGCTACCTAGAGGAATAAGCTATAAAATTTCCTTTCTGCATTAGAAAACAACTATGTCCAACTCTGGATGCATTGCAATAAACAACAAATTCATTTTAGTCCTTTAACAGGGACCACATCAAAGCAACAGTCAATCTAATTTTTAATTCCTGAAAGCTTTTCTAAAGCCATTTTCAGGATATCACTTCCTATTTCTTTTGTAAGGTTTTTATAAAAGCAAAGAGTTAAATTCAATTTTCTCTCCTATTTAACGAATCAAATTATCACTATATTTATTCCTTTTTCTACTTCTTTTTCCAAGTGCAGGATAATCCCAAGGGGTTGTGGATTTTTTCCTACTGATTGTGGCTCTCCCTTCACCACTTTCATGGGGATGGCCTACAAGGTTTATAACTATCTCTCATTTTCAATTGGTGATAGTCGAATCTGAGGTCTATCTAGGAGAAACAAGTGGCATATAAAGTTTGTCATATAGATCATTGATTCTAAAGAGTGAATACTTATTCTTTATAGTGATCTTTTTCTACTAACGATTGTCAATAACATTTTAAGAGAACCATATTTCTTTCACACGAATAGGACAGGAGAGCCTTATGGTGAGGCACCTTCTGATGAAACTCTTATCTAGGAGATCTTTCAACTATTTTTTCAAATCTTTCAACTCAACTGCATCCATTCTATAAGGGAAGGAAAGAAATGGGTTAAATATCAGGAAGGGAATCTATACTAAAGTCTATCTCCCTATCGAAAGGAACTCTAAGAAGATCATTAGAGAAGACTTTGGAGACTCGTTCAAAACTAAAACTGATGGTAGGGGTGGTTTCTCAACACTAAATTTGATAAATTAAACAATGTAGTAGATATCTCTTGGAAACCAGCTTTCTAGCCTTAAAGTATGAGATAAAACCACATTCAGGAACTTTTTTGGACTACCCTTCCATTCTAAGACTAGCATTAGGAACTTGAAACTTGACTAAATTTTTAGAGGCATCAAAAGCATGAAGCTAATTCATGCCTAGAATGACATTAAAATCTCTCATGTCTAACTCAACTAAGTCAGCTATGGTGTCTATATGATAAAATGAGATGGTGAAATTTCAATAAGACTCTCTTGGAAAGGATGGACTCACCAACTAGAATAGATATACTGAAATGTTCTAGAAGATGCTCGGGGTCAATCCTAAACTTCATGGGTATATATAGAGTCACAAAAGACAAATGTGCATCTAGATCCTGTAAGACAATAAATATCAAGGTAAAAAACTTTAAGCATACCAGTGAAAATATCCAACGAGTACTCTTGATCTTAGTGACTAGCTGTAGATGGTTTGAACATCTACTTGTCCCTTAATAGTGCCCCTCTAGGCAACCTTGCCTGGCATACCACTGATAACAACTAGGAATTATTGCTTTCATCACTCTACTTCCACATCATACTATTTTTCAAGAAGTGACCCATATTTGTACACTTATAGAAATCGTTTGTCCCATCAACACACCCCTTGATGGTGCCTACTACACTTACCACAAGGTAGGTCGAGATGAACCTTTAGCTACACTACATTGTGACTAGAATTGTAATCTTTGAAATTCTAGTTATTCTAGTACCTTTGATCATCTCTGTTACTTGAGGCAGGTGCACTTGCTAATGATGGTCCATCTGTAGATGACCTCTTCTGGAAAAATGACCTATTACTACTACTACTTCTCTGTTGACTATGTTCATGCGCTATCGACTTTACCCTCTTGTTCTAGTACTCCTATCTCTTTTTTTTGTCCTCTTCAATATATTGGGCATATACCATTAAGCTTAGAGATGTGTTCGGAAGATCAAGAGTGGGGCCTCGTGTTCTTTCTACACATGTTTGCCCTACTCAGAGACAAACTTCTTCATCTTAGCCCTCACATCTAGAACTATCTCAGGAGCATAACATGACAATTGAATGAACTTGAGATTGTACTATTTCACTATCAATATTTCCTCCTTTTATGTTCACAAACTACTCTACCTTAACCTCCCTTAGCTCTTGCGAAAAGAAGTGATCCAAGAATACTTCCTTAAACTCATCCCTTATAGCTTGATTAGAATTCTCACCACTTTGATTTGATACACGGTACGCTCAACTCCCTCTATCTCAGTGGCATGTATCACTTCCAAATTCTTCCTTATCTCATTGATAAAATTCTAAGGTCCTCTTCTACATTGAACTGTCAACATAGGCAGATTCATCCTCAAAAATCCCTAATTCTATTTGTAGCTTTTGACTCCTGGGGACTGGAGCTAGTGAGTGTGGTAACCTAATGATCTAGATAAGAAGCCACCAACTTCGTAATCATACTAATACCCATATCAACCTCTAAAATAAGTGACACTAATACCGGTATCAACCTCTAAAGTAAGTGACGGTTAGGAAGCAGACACTCCTTGTGTCCCAACTCTTGTTCCCTGGTCTGTGGATGGTTTCCATTTTGTGTTCATATCTTAGTTGGTGGAGACACAATATTCGAATTGGTTCCAGAAGGAACCTTAGTGCTGGTGATGTTCCTCTAGTTGCTGCTACACTTTGAAAGCATGGTCTAAATATACGTGAATTTATAAGTTAGAAAGAACTTTTATAGAGTAAAACTCTACGGCTTAATTTAGAGTAGAAGAGAAAAGTGATTCTTGCTAATGTCCTGTAGCCTTCCTATTATAGATTTGATGCACTTCACACTGATAAGGACTTTGTACTTTTCAGATGAGTTCCTTCGTTTTTGGACAGGACAGGTGGGAACCAGGAGGTAACGTGTCTGTTAAAGGACATGAGATTTGCAGGTATATAATTTTCAGGATGCCCCAAAACACTAGGAGCATAAAAAATTTAGACATAACTTTATAGACATCCTATGACTCTTGAACCTTAGGCTTTATTACTAAATTTTTCATGCTCCGGGTTTATAGCCTAGACGTGACTCACACTCAAAAATAATCATTGGTCCCCAAGTAATTCCTTGATCTGGCTGAATATTAGGAGAAAGACCAAACTCAAAAGGAAACACTTTAAAAGGGCGAGCATTTAAAATACTTTAGTAAACTCATCTTTCTTTCTCGGTCATCTGATTTAATAAGTGAATTTTGATTCATGTAGCCCTTCTCTATTGCATAGGTGTTTTCACTCTCCACTCTTCACCATAAAAAAACCTTTCCACAATTTGTTTTAAATAATTTGGATATAATATGAAATATTTGTTCAAACATTAATCTAGAATAACTGAATTGACCCTCTAGATTTTTCCATGAAGTCTCTAATACTAAAAGTAGGTGTTGGGATAGGAACCCATGACTACTTCAAAATAACCTCCAAGAACTAAAAGCAATAATTGTAAAGAAGTCCTCCAACATCAAGGAGGTCTCACCAAAGGTTGATGAAAAATAATCTCAATGGAATGCTTATTGATGATCCTAAATGCCTGATCATAAAATGGTGTAGCATCAACAGGCTTAAGTACATGTAATGTAAGGTATATAATATAGCTAGTAGAAATAATAACTGAACTGAAAGGAAGTACTGATAATAATAATAACTTGACTCACATGTAAAGCATGAATGTGAAAATGGAACATGTAAAGTTTCACAATTGAGACAATGTAATACATATAATCTAAAAAAAATACTTACTTTACTTCTAGATAGTTTGTCTAACCAACAGTCATCACTATGAGTTTCGCGGTAATATTACATCACACTGCCAGGGCCACCCTGTACCTTACTAGAGCATAGGAAAACAACTCATCTTATTGATACAACTAAAAGAAGTCCATATCAGGGACCGATGGGAGGAGTCAACTGAACCAACGTAATGGTAGAATCCTATCCTGCATAGGCTACATAATAATAAAATTTGAGTTATCTAGAGTTTTATCCAAATTTGTGCTCAATACTACTCTCTGTCTTGAGAATGAATATGAATAAAAAAGGGTCGGATGATATTGTTTAGCGTCTTATTTAGGTGTAAAACCATTGAAGTTTGGTGGGCTGAAACGGGTTTAATAAAAAGATCAAAATAACCCCTCTTAAAAATTGTCGACACGGTCTATGATGGGTGATATATAAAGCGGCAAAAGCAGATGATGGGAAAAAATTGTGATTCATGTTATTGACCATACGTTGATATATAAAGAATGTACAAGAAGATAATGACTATTAACAAAGTCTAAATATAAGGAAAGAGTTACAACAAATTCCTAAAGATTAGGAACTAGGACAATTGAATTCTATAGTACTAAGGAGTCTTCTAATCATCCGTTATTACGCCCCCCCCCCCCAAGTTAGTGGTGTCAATAACACCCAACTTGGAAAAATGCTTGACAAAAGAAGCTCGTGCAAGAGGTTTGTTAAATATCTGCTACTTGATCAACTGAGAGAAGGTGTTGAACTGCGATATGTTTGTTTTGAACTTGTTCACGAACAAAGTTAAAATCAATAGCAATATGCTTCATACTGGTTGGCGCAAAGGTATGTGGTGCTAACATTAACACAAATATTTGAGTAGTAGAAATAAGAAATTGGAGCTCATGGAGTAAAAGGTATGTGGTGCTGACATTAACACAAATATCCGAGTAGTAGAAATAAGAAATTGGAGCTCATGGAGTAAACTTGTCAACCAATTTGTTTCAGAAACAGTAGATACAACTGCTTGGTATTCTAGCCCTACGGAAGAGCAAGAGGCAGATCTTTGCTTTTTAGAGGACCAGTATATAGGAGAGCTGCCAAGGTAAACAACATAACCTGTAGTGGAGGTTCGATCAAGAGGAACTCCAGCCCAGTCAGAATCTGAGTAAGCTAGAAGATGATGATCATGTTCTTTGGCTATTCGGAGGCTAAATGAAGATGTCTGGTGAAGATACCGAAGGAGACGCTTCATGGTAGGGCTGGTGCATGGGTTGTGAGAGTTTGCTAACTGCAAATGCTATGTCCGGACAGGTAAGAGAAAGGTAATGTAGTTTATCAATAATCCTCCTATAAAGAGAGCTATCAACTAGAGAATCTTCAGCGGACTCTGGGAAAGTAACAATAGAAGCCATTGGTGTTGGAACACCCTTGCAGTTGTGCATATCAACTTCCTGCAACAAATTTGTAATGTTTCTCTATTAACACAACGAAAGACCACCAAGATAATATAGGACTTCAACACCAAGAAAATAATGAAGTAGACCAAGATCCTTTAGTGAGAACCAGATAGCAAGACTAGCAATAATGCTTTGAACACCATGAATTTGATTGCCCGTTCTAATTATGTCATCAAGATATACTAGAATAGGGGTGGCAAAATTAAGCGCAACCCGACCCAACCCATTGAAGTTTGGGTGGTTAATAATCCGCCTACGTATTAGCTCAACCCATCTCAACCCAATCCATTTCGACCCATTTAAAATTGGGTTGATATACAACCCGAATTAATTCGAGAGAGATCTTGTTAAAATATTTTCAAAATATTTTTTTCTATTTGATATATTTTACATAGCAATAATAAAGAAAACAATAATTTAATTAAGTACTAAAATATTAAAAAAAAACAAATAAAATAAGTAAAACATAGTAAAAATTGGTTCAGGTTGGGTCTTGACCCGCTCTATAACTCATTATCAACCCGTTTTTACCCAACCCATTTTGACCCAACCAAATTTGGGTTGGGTTGGATTAGGTCTTAACCCATTATAACCATTTAAATTTAATCCAACCCGTCCAATTGCCACCCTTATACTAGAATATAAATAGTAAACTCAAAATTATGCAGGATGACCAGTGAAGAATCAGATTGGGATTTAATAAACCCCAAAGTAACCGAGTAATATTTGAGTTCAGTGTACTAGGCCTTGGGAGGCTATATGAGGCCATATATATCTTTGTGCAGCTTGCAAACATGTGTCGGATGTGTAGAAGCTTCAAAACCAGGTGGTTGGTGCATATAGACCTCTTCGTTAAGATGACCTTACAGGAAGGCATTGTTGATACCAATTTGGCGAATGGGCCAGCTTTGTTGTGTTGCAACTGCAGGAACGAGCCAAATAGTAATAGGCTTTACCACAGGACTAAAAGTACATTAAAAGTCAAGTCCATGTCACTGGGTGAACCCTTTAGCAATTAAGCAAGCTTTATACCTGTCAACAGAACTATCGTGATGATATTTAACCCGGAAAATCCATTTACAATCCACCACATTTTTTGAAGGATCATATGGTACCAACTCCCATCTCCCGTTCTGAACTAAGGCATCAAGTTCATTTTCAATAGCTTCACGCCAGTGTGGTATTTGTTGAGCTTGCTTAAAGGTTCTAGGTGGGGAGGAAGTGGTTTAACAACAAATGTGTAATTGTTTAGGCTTAAGGTTATTTGTCTTAGACCGAGTAATCATGCAATGAAAGGTGTTGTTGGAGATGTAGAGGTAACAAAGGAAGGTTGTGTGGCTTTGGGAGGTAAGTCTAGTGATGACGAAGAAGGTCCACTGGACTTATTTCGGCGGTGGTAAGTGATTATTGTGGATTGCGGTTGAGAATTTAACTGGGGAGAATGATGAATTGGTGAGGCTAAAACTGTAGATTGTGGTAAACTATGGCTTGACATTGAATTCTGTATTGTGAGGGGAGGGGGTAGTGGAGGTATTGGAGTAGGAGAAGAAGAATCAGATAAAGGAGAAATTGAAATACCTGAAATGGTGGTACCTGTTAGGGCAGAGGTGATGGGTGAATGCATGTCCACATGTTGCTGCACAGTCTGTGTAGGAAGTTCACAAGAATCATTTGAACTTTGAGTATTATTCTGTGGTTGTTGTTCAGTTAAACATGTTTCCAAAGCGACATTTGTATATTGTGTGTTTTTGAAACGAGAAAAACTATTTTCAAATGGCAATTGATTTTCCAAAAATAAGACATCACATGATAAATAGATTTTGGAATTTAAAGGATCAAAACATTGATGACAATAATGTTTATTTGAAAATCCTAAATAACAGATGGTGTCGAACAAGGCCCCAATTTGTTTTGGGCATATGGTTTGAGCCACGAATAACATAAGGAACTAAATACTTTGATGAAGTCATAGTTGGGCATGTTTGAAATAAAACTTCAAAGGGGCTCCTATGCTGAAGATTGGGTGTAGTTAGCCTATTTATAAGATAAACAACATGTTGACAAGCCAAACTCCAAAAGAGTGATAGTAAAGACGCTTGGTGCAGCAAGGTTCTAGCGGTTTCAATAACATGTCGATTTTGTCTTTAAACTATAGCAACTCATTCTGGAGTATATGGGGGTGACACTAGGTGTTCTATGCCATGTGTTTTGAGATAGGACTGGTAACTTTTAAATTCGCCTCCACCATTAGTGTAAAAAGACTGTATTTTGGTGTTAAACCTCCATTCAAGCAATCGGTGCAAATTTTGAAAAACTTCTAGAGTTTCACTTTTTGATTTTAAAGTAAACAACCACATGTATTTTGAAAATTGATCAACAAATAACATATAATATTTTTTTTATCAATTGCCAAAATCGGACACAAACCACATAAATCACTAGAAATGATTTGCAGGGGCTTATTAATTTGCAATGAATTATCTGAGAAAGGCAACCTGTACATTTTATTAGAATAATAAGAATTACAAGTAGAACTAGCTCTAGAATCTAAAACAGGAAGGGAAAAGTTATTCAAGATAGTATTTAAAATGTGGCGATTAGGATGTCCTAAACACCGATGCCACTGGTCAATTGGAACAACCACATTACATTGAGGAGAATGATGTGTATAGACTGGTGGCCACTCATATAACCCATCATTATTTTGCCCGCGAACCAGGGACACCCCCGTACTCAGACCCTTCACAAGATAATGAAAAGGAAAAAATTCAATAGAGGAATGATTATCATGACAAAACTGAGAAATAGAAATAAGATTAGTTTTTATGAAAGGGGAGCATAAGGTATTAAGAAGCTTGAAATGATGATTTGATGCACTTATGTTAGCATTACCAGTACGGGATATTGGAATGGTGTTACCATTACCCATAGTGATTTCTTCGGTGTCGTGGTAGTCATGTACAGTGGTAAGGCTTTGAGCATCAGACGCAATATGATTGGTGGCTCCACTATCCACAATCTAAGGGGTTTGTGGAGGAGGAAAGTAAGCAGCAAAGTGTGCTCGGGCTTGCAGATGGTTATGAGTTGGCAGCCAAGGTTGTTGTCAAAGGGCTGTTGTTGGTTGTTTCTCTGTGGATGCCTAATTGTTCCTGGTATTGCTGATTTTTGTTTGGAGTAGTCATGCCTGAACGATGATTGCGGGAGTAATTATTGTTACCCTGGCGAGGAGGAGTTGAGCTTGTCTTTTGTGTTACAGCAACAGTGATGGAAGTTGATAGCGACTTATTGTCATCCTTATACTTTAAGAAAAGCTCATGATCCAAAAGCTTTTCATAGAGCTCTTCACATGAAATTGTTGAATCTCGAGCATGAATGGCAGCAAAGAGTTCTCAAAATTTAGATCCGAGTCCACTGAGAATTTTAACAATAAGTTCTGGATTTGAGACAGGCGCGCCAACAGTTGCAAGTTCATAACAAAGTGAATGAACCTGATGAAGATAATCTGCGACCGGGCGAGACTCTTTAGTGAGGCGAGCCAATCAGTCTCGCAAGTTGAAAATCCTTGTCTGAGATTGGTTTGCATAGGCAGTATGCAAAGCATCCTAGGTAGCTTTGGCAGAGACGGCAATAACAATAATGGGGGCAAGTGTAGGATCAATGGAGGCGAAGATAGCATTTTGAATTAACTGATCTCGGCGATACCAAGGGACAAACACAGGGTTAGCAACATCATGATTGTTTTGTGATATGGTGAAAATGGGGGCAGGGATGGAGCCATCGAGATGCCCACAGATATTGTGACCACGCATAAGAATTGAAACTTGAGCTTTCCACAGGGAGAAATGGTGACTGCCAGTAAATTTTATTGGTAGTTGGGTCATAGAATTGAATTGGACAATAGTTATGGAATTATGGACTCCATCAGCATTACTCATAGAAATATTAGAGGTCATCTGGACGATTAGCAAAAAGGAAAAAAGATCAACTCATTAGAGTTTAGAAGGGCTCTGATACCATAAAGAGGTGAGAGCAGATGATGGAAAGAATTTGTGACTCATGTTATTGACCATATGTTGCTATAAAAAGAATGTACAAGAACATAATAACTATTAACAAAGCCTAAGTACAAGGAAAGAGTTACAACAAATTCCTAAAGATTAGGAACTAGGACAGTTGAATTCTATAGTACTAAGGGTCTTCTAATCATCCATTATTAATCTACGGTTCATAGATGCTTTTTACGGGCCATAGAAAGGGTCTGTAGACCTTTCAATGGACCATCCTGTCAATCCGTAAAAATGATTCTGAGGCTTGAAGGACTTTGAATTTTATGAAATCTTTTATGATCCGTAAATCCTTTCATGAGTCATAGAACCTGGATCATAGAATGTTGGAAGCGGGGCTTCAGGACTTCACTTTCAAAAGTCCATCTACGGTCTATAGAAAGTCAACAAGCCATAGATTGGTCTGTGGAAGTCAGACTTAGACTTTCAAGAGTTTGATTCCAGAAGACCATCTATAGTCCATGAATACTTTTAGGAGAGATAGATGGTTTCTGTAAAACTCAACTTCTATCCATATTAGCCTAAGTCTGAAATAGCAAAAACAAAAGCCCAAAATAGGAAATGTATGCATTTCTCGGTCCCAAAGTGATCGAGTTCTTTAAACATCTCCCTAAAACATAGAATTTTTCATTTCTTTTCTCTCACACTTCATCTTCCCCACTCCTCTGTCGCTATGTATCGTTCATCATTTAGCTGTACTTTTGCTCACACTTTTCCTCTATTTCATCACTTTCTTCACCCGTGTCTTTAGAAATGTGCATTCAACTCGCAAAAGTTAGTGTTTTCCCTTTAGCTTCTCCTGTTTGTCTGATCTCTTCTTCACTTTAACTGGGTTTTTTTATTTTTATTTTTTATTTTTATTTTTTGCAGATGTGTATTCTAGTGGAGGTTTTTAAATTTAAGGCAAACCTTGTTGATGGGTTTGCACCACATGTGAGTGTATATTTGCTCTGTCGGTGCTCTTCCCCTTAGCTATATCTTGAACTTTTTTATGTGTTTTCCGCTGAAGCAATGGTGGAGAGGATGATACTTGCTGTCATGCTACTGACTCTACTATACATTTAGCTCATTCGATTCCTTGACCCTCCCGTTTTGCTGGTTCTTTTTGTAAGCTGAATTAGCTTATGCTAGGAAGCTTAGTCACAACTATATGGCCTTTAGAGAGGCAAAATATTATCATGTAAATAGTATAGTTGTGTTCTCCTATTATCTTTTGTGGCTGGTTTGCTTTAGCATGTTAATGTTATCTTCCTATTTCTTACTATTGTGTGTTGGCACCTGTTACTTATTCATGTTTATGATATGTCACCCTTATCTTATTATTTTTTTTTTTAAATTAAAATTTTGGCCTTGGGCCATTTTATTTCCAAGAAAAGGTATTTATATAATCTGATGGTAGGAGTCCCAAAAAGTCAGCCCATGAATATCTACACTTATACCTGCCAACTGTCGTCCTTTTACTTTCCAAAAACAATCTTCCCACACATGCAAGATGTAGCTGTCAAGGCCTTGGAAAACGCGCAGTTCTGGCTCTTGTTCTTCTGGGTAATCAACTGTCCGTGACCTCTCTGAAGATCGATAGGGAAGATCCTCTACACAAGGTAATAAATTCGTGTTACTTAGAACCAGCACTCTTAGATCTTTGTACTTTCTACTGATGTCTTGCAAAATAGGAGGATGAGGAGTGGAGTTTTGCTGTATCTCTCTGAATGAAGTAGACGTTGACTTGGGTGAGTGACTCGCAACTTGTACTTCTGAAATCATCATAGTCCTCTGTTCTAACCTTATGCCTTGCCACATTGTAGATGACCCCGTTTTGGTGATGCTTGCTTCTGATATGGATGTCAATTAACTGCACAGCACAGGACAGCCCAGATCTGAAGTCGAGCCCTCCTTTTTTATGGGGAACGTCTGTAGGAGTAGTTTGTGAAGCTAGCTAAGTTTTTGGGTTCATGTAATTATTCCTCATGTAGTTTGATAGGCTTAATATCTCTCTTAACTCCTAAAACTGCAAAATCCCTTTGATTGAAACCAATGTTAGCTAAGTAGTCCAGTAGTTGGTTTGCTTCCCTGAATATGTGATTTATCTGAATGTTTGCTTGATCTTTAATTTATTAAATCACTTCTATTTTGACTACACGTTCCCGTGGAATCATCCGCTGTCTTAACAACATGTTCTTGAGGATTTAGTTAATCAGTCTCAAGAATTATGTTATTAATCCTTCTTTGCAAACAGTACTACACCACTTCTTAAATGTCCATGACCTCTGTTTCAAGTCCCCTATATACTATATACCTGATATAAAAGTCATATGAACTCTTATCAAGGTTTTCTTTAGTAGCTTCATATGTATTGTACTTGAAATATGTAAGAGAAAAAAAAACCTCAAATTTTCTTATATGTATATATATATATATTTGGGAAGATAAAATACAAGAGAAAATTAATGAGTCAAAATAATACAAAGAAATTTAGATAAATATTTACTACAATTATAATTTTAAATAGTATACATATATAAGTAAAAATAATACTTGAGTCGTGCTGGACAATGTCCTAAGAAACTATTTCAACAGTGTGTAATGTTTCCCCAGGATTAAACAAGTCTTCTCTAATTACTTAGAGGATACATGAATCAACAAAATATAATTACTACAAAATAAGCAAGTCGAAAAGGGGATTATAACAAAGAAAATATATAAGGAGAAAGTGTATTAACTTTCCTTTTCTTTTTAACTCTTTCTTACTCGCTTCTTTTTCTTCACTCATACTTTGTTTCAAGAATGAAGACATATATATATACTTGTCAAAACACGGTGATCAAGTATGGTATATGGTTTTATTTTTGTCAATCTTTTGGCTTTAAACTTGCCAAGCATTTTGGCATTAAACTTGCCATGTTTTTGGCCTAGAAAGTGCCATGTAAATGGCCTTAAAATTGTCATGCAAATGGCCTCATAATTGCCATCCAAATGGCCTCAAATTAGCCAGGTAAAGAGTGAATATATATCATATAATATTTGTACTAACAAAATATTTTTATGCAATCACTAATGACCAAGTAATGACATTTAGAAAATAGTTAAATATTTTTAAAATATCCAACAATCCATCATATATTTTAAAAATATTTTAAGAATAACAAGACTTGCTTAATTTTGCATGACAAAAATGTTGTAGGTTTGGTGCCTTTTGGACTATGAACCAAACTTAGATCGATAGAATTTAACTTACAGAATTATTAGTGAAATATAAAATTTCTATGAAGCAAAAATTCTTTATTGTAAGTCAGAGATTCTACCAATCGCATTCTGATCCTTATATTTTGTTGTTCAACGCGGTTTTGCGCCAATAGGCCATGCGCATGTCTGGTTATTCATGAGAGCTCTAGAGACTAGGCAAAGGTCTCATAGGAGCGGCCTCACTCCACTTCTCATATAGGTGAATTCATCAAGTGTATACTGGTCTACATACACTATCCTAAGGACTATGAATTTATTAAGAGTTAATAACTTATCCCTCATAATTACTAGCAGTTTAAGCACTCTCAGTTAGTGCGAAGGGTCAACATCGACTTGTTATTACCCATATGAACCTACTGCCTGGGATCTCCAATCACATAGGTTGGGTTACCATCTTTATTGACAATCATATTGGCCTCAGACCCATCTCTTTTGAAGTTTGAAGAATTAATTTTCTTCCCATGAGTTTAGTCAGTAAATTGGCCGAATTCAATTCTGACTTCACATAATCAATGGAAATTATTCCATCTTTCAGCACCTGCTTAACGACATTATATCTCAATTTCATGAGTCTACTCTTATAATTGTAAGATTTATTCTTCGCAATGGCAATTGTGACTTGACAATTACAATGTATAGACATTGGAGGCATCTCATCCTTTATTAAAGGGATATTTGCTAAGAAATTTCTTAGCCACTTAGCCTTAGAACCAGCTAGTTCCAGAGGTACAAACTCTGACTCCATAGTTGATCTTGCAAAGATCGTCTGTTTAGCTGATTTCCATGATATTGCTCCACCACCTATGGTGAACATATATCCACTAATGGATTTTGTCTCATCTGAATCAGAGATCCAGTTTGCATCATAATACCCTTCTAATGTTGAAGGAAATCCATTATACAGGATGCCATAATTCATGGTTCCACTCAAATATTTCGCTAGCCTCATTAATGCAGACCAATGCTCTTTATTGAGATTATGAGTATATTTGCTCAGTCTACACACAACATAGGCTATATCAGGCCTAGTAAAATTCATCAAATGCATCAGAGTCCCAATAATCTGAGCATATTTAGACTGAGCCATTGGATCATCTTTATTCTTTTTCAACTGAGAATTAATATCATAAGGAGTGGTCACAGGTATCACATCAAAACATTCAAACTTCTTAAGAAGTCTCTCCACATAATGTTCTTGTGACAACAATATATCATCTTTACTTCTCGTAACTTTAATTCCCAATATCATATTAACTTCACCCAGATCTTTCATATCAAAATTAGTAGAAAAAAATAATTTGGTACTCTGCACAATATTTAAACTTATACCAAATATAAGCATCTCATCAACATATAAACATATTATCACATAATCATTCTCTACCATTTTAGTATAAACACATTTATCCACTTCAACAAAAGAAAAACCATCTCTCACTAAGATTTGATCAAATTTTTCATGCCATTGTTTAGGAGCTTGTTTAAGACGATAAAGAGATTTAATTAATTTACAAACTTTATTTCTTGTCCAGGAACAATACATCCTTAAGGTTGAACCATATAAATTTCTTCTTCCAAATCACCATTTAAAAAAAGTTGTTTTTACATCCATTTGATGAGTAAAAAGCTTATGAATTGATGCTAAGGCAATCAACAATTCGAATAGAAGAAATTCTAGTTATTGGTGCAAATATATCAAAATAAATTAATATTTACTTTAGAAAATCCTTTTGCCACTTATCGAGCTTTATAATTATCAATAGACCCGTTAGGATTAAGTTTTCTTTTGAAAATCCATTTATAACCAATAGGTTAAGAACCATCAGGTAAATCAGTCAAAATCCACGTATTATTTTTCATAATTGAATCAGTTTCAATTTTTATTGCCTCTTTCCAAAATTTAGCATCAGGGGAAGAAATTGCTTCAGAATAATTTAATGGTTCATTGTCCACAAGAAAAGTTTGAAAATCATTTCCATAAGAAAAATACTCTTTTCTAGGTCTTTTACTTTTTCTCAATTCCTTAACATTAGAAATACTTACACTATTTCTTTTAACAGGTGCATGAGAGATTTTATCACTTAGTGAAAAAATATGTTGAAAGAATTCAATATTTTTTGTTTCAATAATAGTATTTCTATCAAGAACATCACTTTTCAAATCAAGAAATGTATACACAGCACTATGTTTAGCATATCCAATAAGCATGTAATCAGCTGTTTTTGAACCTATTTTTGTCTTCTTAGGTTCAGGCAAGAGAACTTTAGCAAGACACCCTCATAATTTTAAATATTTCAAATTAGGTCTATGATACTTCCATAATTCATACGGTGCTTTGCCTATTCTTTTACGAGGAATTCTATTTTGTAAGTGACATGCAGATAATATAGCTTCACCCCACAAATTATTGGGTGTATTAAGAACTAATTAACATGGAGTTCATCATTTCCTTCAATGTCCTAATTTTCCTCTCAGCTACTCCATTAAATTCAGGTGAATAAGACAGAGTTATTTCATGAATAATTACTTCTTTTTCACAAAAAGTATTTAAAGATAAATATTCTCCACCTCTATCAGATCTAATTCTTTTGATTTTTCTACTAAGTTAATTTTCAACTTCAGTTTTATAAGAAATAAATGCATTAAAAGGACCATCTTTATTTCTAAGCAAATACAACTTAGTATATCTTGAAAAATCATCAATAAATGTCACATAATATCTTTTACCATCTCTAGTCATAGTTTGTTTTAAGTCACCTAAATTAGTGTGAATTAAAGACAATAATTCAGTTCCTCTATTTACTGAAAAATGTGACTTTTTAGTAATTTTAGCTTTAGCACACATTTCACATTTATTAATACTATTTGAATCTAGACCAGATACCAAACCAAGTGATTGTATATTCTTTATATATAAGACATTAACATGTCCTAATCTAGCATGCCATAAAGAAATAGATTCAATCATATAAGCAGAAGTAGATGCTTTTTCATTCATAACATTGAGTATAAAAAGTCCTTGGTTACAATAGCCTTTTCCCACAAATACATTAGATTTGTCAATGTGACCTATTCAGACTCAAATGATCCTTTCACTCCAGCTTTACCAAGTAAAGCGACGGAAACTAGATTTGCCCGCATTTCAGGAACATGTAGCACATCCATAAGGGCTAAAGTGTTTTCAGAAGTGAGCTTCAGAAGCACTTTACCCTTACCCAACACTTCAGTAGTTCTTGAGTCTCCATGGTAGACTACTTCACTATCATCCCCTATTAATTTATAGGAGACAAATGCTTCTCGATTTGCACAAATATGCCGAGTAACCCCAGAGTCTACCGCCCATTTTTTTATATGTGTTACAATATTCACTTGAGAAATGAAAGCTGCAATAATATCATTTCCTTCAACTAAATTAGCTTTGGGAGGATAGCCCTTTTCTTTGTCATTTTTCATTCTTTTTTTTTCACTGTGTGGCATGATGACTTGGTTTTCCACAACTGAAATAAGAGCCTTTCTTTTTCTTAAAATTGGTGTTATAAGACTTGTAACCTCGAGACTTATTATCATACCTATTGTTGTTGTTGTTTTGACCTTGCACTAGATTTGTTTTGAGTGTCAACTCCTTTCACCTGAATGACTCCTTTCTATTGGTATATTCAATTAGAATGTGAGTCACCATTTCTTCAAGCGTGAAATTTGTCTATTTATGCTTTAAGTTATTTTTGTAATCATTCAATGAGTCAGTGTAACACCCCACATCTTACACTACTGGTACAATTCAAATGAAACATGACATGATTGGACAAATTGACGCTAAATTTTAAAAGTGCTTGAATCTCGCGTTAATG
>JAPFFP010000099.1:528755-572105 GCA_026153255.1 Solanum medicagineum
AAGATAGAGGTTTTCTCCCAAGGGCGAGATGGTGTGCTTTGCAATCAAGATTGATTGTGTGTTTCAGATGTTGATGGTCTTAGAGAGGTGATGATGAGTGAAGCCCACAACTCTTATTATTCTATACATTCGAGATCAATCAAAATGTATTAGCACTTGAGAAAAGTTTATTGGTGGAATGGTATGAAGAAAGACATAGCCATGTTTGTATTCAAGTTTCCTAATTGTCAACAAGTGATGGTGGAACATCAAAGGCCCAATGGTTTGGCTCAAGATATTGAGATCTACACTTTGAAGTGGGATGATGTGAATATAGACTTTGTGGTTGGTTTGCCCCATACTCGAAAGAAATTTGATTCTATTTGGATCAATTGTTGATAGGATGATCAAATCGGCTCATTTCCTACTGATTAAAACTACTTTCAATGTAGAATATTATGCAATGTTATATACACAAGAATTTTTCAGATTGCATGGTATGCCTAAGAATATCATATCAGATTATGGTATCCAATTTACTTCTCTTTATTGGAAATTATTTTAAAAAGGGCTTTGCACTAAGGTAAAGTTAAGTACTGCTTTTTGTCCTCAAACCGATGGACAAGCTAAAAGGACAGTTCAAACTCTAGAGGACATGTTGAGGACTTGTGTGTTCGAATTCAAGGGAAATTGGGATGATCATCTACCACTTATTGAGTTTGCCTACAACAATAGTTTTCATGCTAGCATTAGTATGGCACCATTAGAGGCTTTGTATTGGAGAAGTCGTAGGTCACTAGTGGGATCGTTTGAGTTGGTTGAACGCATTGATAGGTTCGGATTTTGTTTTGGAGAACATATAAAAAGTGTGATCAATTAGGGAAAGGTTAAAGATGGCTCAAAGTCATCAAAATTGTTTTTTGGATGTTAGAAAAAGGGATCTTGAGTTCCATGTCAGTGATTGGGTATATTTGAAGGTTTCTACTATGAAAGGTGTAATATATTTTGGTAAAAATCGCATATTAAGTGCTCGGTATATAAGTCCTTATAAGATAGTTGAGCGGATTGGCAAGGTGTCCAATAGGCTAGATTTTCCCTTCGATATGAGTTCTATTTACCAAGTTTTCCATGTGTCAATATTGAGAAAGTTGATTGGTGATGTAACACCCCAAATCTTATGTATACTATTCATATGTGTATGGAACATGATATGAATTTGTAGAAGGAGCTCCAATTTTAAAAGTGCCTAACGTTTGAACGCGAGGGCTATATTTACGTCTAGCGCTTAAGACGAGCGAGGGCATATAATTTTTAAGCCAAATTGGGGAGTTAGAGTCCTTAAGTGATGTGAGAGAATTAAGGTGTTTGTAGGACTTAGGAAGCTAGCAGGTGAGTCACCTACGTACTTAGCTTAAATTTGCTAGCTAAACGGAGACGAGGCCTAACACCAAATTTGTCTAAGTCCGATAAAGAATAAACTCAAAGTTAAGGGAGTAATTTTGTCCCATGTTTTCTCTTGATAGCTTGACTATATTTTCAGCCCAAGAAGTATATGACAAAATCCCAAGAACATCACAATTCATTTGATAATTTATGCCCAAACTAACTAAAGAGAAACGAAAAAAATGGACAGCAAAGGCCCATCAATTTGGAGCCCCTTAAAGCCCAAGTGAAAGGGGAAAGAAGCTGCATCACTAGATTATTAAATTAAGGCTAAAAATGCCTTAGTAATTTATCCAAAACCCCCCTTTAAAAAGGATTTAAAACAGCTCCCTTAGGCGATTTTAATTTGGACAAAAAATCTTCATTTCTAGGTTAATTTGTGCTCTCTTTCAATTATACAAAGCAACCCTCACAAACTCACAAGGGTTCTTAAAGTAGATATAAACCTTGGGGGTTAAAGGTAAGTAAAGCTACTTGTGCATTTAGTATGGTTTGTTTATGAAAAACCTAGAAGGATATGCTAGTTATGCTTGCATTAGAAATTTGGACAGCATGTATCCTAAGGATGGTTGTGCACTTTTCTTGTTAATTAAGAGGCTTTTATCTTCTTGGTTCACTGAATTATGAAGTAAGACTTATGATTTTGACAAGGTTTAGTTTGTTAAGTGACGTAACTAGGATACTGCAAAACTTTTACAGTCCACAAAAGTGAGTTCTTATATGATATCACAATTGTGTTCTTAGTACGAACTTGTGGGCTGGTAGTTGCGAATTGCTGTTCCACGACCTTCACCTACTTTGGGACTATTTTACTACTGGTTTTAAGTTTAAATAATGTTGTATACAGTCTGGTTAAAGTTGAAACAGGTTCGGGACTATTGACATCAAAATGTAGCAAGAATACATAATGTGATGCTGCCTATTTGTGTATTGTGTAAGATTGTTCTCTCTTGTACCTTGTGAGTTGTTGTAAGACTGTTAAGGTTCTAAAACAAGCTGTATATTATATGTACATAAGAATGTCTATTAGAAAATACGATTATAAGTCGAACAATTGAAAGAATGCCTTTGGGTTGCTAAATACAAGCTTGCTGGCCAGATGTTATTTTTTTATAAGATTGGACTGCCAAGGAGTGTTTCTTAGCTGCTAATACCAGTATTATTGCCTACTCTACTGTAGATTAATATTTGAGGAAAAAGGAGGTTACTATGAGGTAATAACAAGGTCATATATCGAGGTATGTAAGGCTACTCGATTTCGTATTACTTGGCATAAAATCTAGATTCTTCCTTGGCACATAAAGGCACTTAGCAACTCCAGCACAACTATTAACCATGTATCTACTCTTTCACATAGTCATATGCTCCCATACATAGTCATCTTCAAATCTGCATACATACTTGGATACCAAGATACATGGGTTCTTGTTGCTAAACAAGTTCACGAGTTGTTTCATCTCCTACGCATTTCATTATTTGTATAACCTAGTCTTTTTATTTTTGTATTATCTTGTATGATTATTTACATGTCACATGCTATATCTATAGTCCTACAGCTCAAATATTATGACCACCAAAAGGATCATCTCAAAGGTAAATAAAAGATAAAGTATATTGCTTATTGATGGGTGGTAACCTGAGGGGTGGAAGAATCACCTAGTAAGGGTAGATCCCATTACAGGGGGTAGCCTTAGGGGTGAAAGGAACAACCTAGTAGGGGCCGATCCCAATATAGATTTACCACTGATCAGCTAGTAATTTGTATTATATCATGTGCACAGAGTTTACAGAAAAGGTAAAGTAATAAAAAGAACATAAAGTACATGATTCCATAGTATAACTAAAGGTGGTCTCTTATCCTTACACTTGTGCACAATTTCATTTGAGTTGTTACTTCATATACAGTATTTCCTGCCTTACATATTCAATACATTATCTCATATTGACGTCCCTCATAGGAGACCTACATTTCATGTCGTAGGCACAAGCATTAGTAGATCTCTCCAGTAGGAGTACAGGAGATCCAACTATCGTTACCGAGCTCCAGGTTGCTTCGGGGCTTTGTGTATGTGTGTGTCTAGAGCCTATATCTTTGTATTGTATAGTTACTTGAGGCGTGGCCTATCCCGACCCTTATCAGATAATTTTCCTCATCTAGAGACTTTGTAGACTATATAAATTAAAGTGTAGTTATGTCTCGTACTTTAGACAACGTGGCCCCAATGACCTAGTCATATGCATTTCCTTTTGGCTTATTATTATTGTTTACTTTCTTTAAACCATGTTGAATGTATAAGTCCCTTATAATATGTATAGAAAGTGCATGGATACAAGTTGGTTCTCTCGAGCCTTATCGGCAATGGGTGCTAGTCCGCCTTAACGGGACTTTGGGCGTGACAAAAATTGTATCAAAGCGAGTTGTACTAGGGAGTTTATAAAGCCGTGTCTATGTAGAGTCTTGTTTATCGATGTGTTGTGCACCACATTCATAAGTAGGAGGCTACGTGGCATTTAGGAGTTGTCACTTTCTTTCCATTCTTTAGATCGTGCCATAAAGCAAATTGTAATAGGTAGATTGTGTCTAGCCCCTAAATTGTTTTGTACAACAAGTATGCCAGAAACCAGGAAAAACAAAGGTAAAAGGAAGGAAGTAGAAGTGGTAGTTGGTATACCCAGTCAGGTGAGACAACTAAATGAGGCTCAAGATGAGTCTCTGTAATAGATATCTCCAATCCCTCCAGCTCCTGATGAACCAGGAAGTAATGAAATTACCCCAGAACCACCTATCGATGCTACCGTGCAGGATCTGAGAAATGTAGTCCAACTATTGACTTGTCTAGTTGCTGGCCAAGGTCAAAGACAAAAAGGCCCAGCTACAGGTGCAGGTGGTAAAAAATGGGCAGCTAGCATGAGGATACGTGACTTCCTTAATTTGGACCCTCCATCCTTCACTAGTTCAGATCGTAATGAAGATCCCCGACACTTTATTGATCAGATCCAAAGCACATCAGATGTTATGCATGTGAGTGGTACAAAAGCTGTTGAGCTAGCAGAATATAGATTGGAGGGTGTGGCTATATTGTGGTATGAAGCTTGGAAGCAATCCAAGGTTATAGATGAATCTCCAACTACCTGGAAGGAGTTCACAGGGGCATTTTTGGACCATTACTTGCCATTAGAGATTCGAGAGGCCCATTCAGATCAGTTCTTGAATCTTCACCAACGGAATATGAGCGTGAGAGAGTAGAGCCTCCAATTTAATTCCCTGGCCAAGTATGCTCCTAACGTAGTTGCCACTATGGCAAATAGAGTTCATCGATATGTGGATAAATTGGATACTTATCTGTTCAGAGACTGTACCATTTCTTCCTTAAATAAACACATGGATATAGTGAGGATGCAAGCTTTTGCACAGAAACTGGAAGATCAGAGGTAAAGGAGAAGGACATAAGAGTTAGAAAGGGGGCAGTCCAAGAGGGCTAGATCTGTAGGGCAGTTTACACCATCCCAAGGTGAGCTTTGGCCTCGATCTTCTAATAGACCGCCTATGCCCTCATTTCCTATTCTACAGCCAGTGCTCCACCATAACTTCAAGGGTCTAGAAGTAATCAGTTTAGTCTAAGAAGTGAAGGATAAGGTGCACGAACAACTGGGTATTCAGCAAGCCAGCAAATGACTCCTAGGCAGCCTTGTAAACAGTGTAGATGAAGTCATTTAGGTTTATGTCATGTTTGGACAGACGCTTGTTATTGGTGTGGTGCGTTAGGGCATATGACGAGAGATTGCCCAAGGAGGCATATGGGTGATATAGCACAATCTATTGGGTCAGCTGCTACAGTATCATCATCAGTTCCTCCATTAGGTAGGGGTCAACAAGAACCTATGAGTCGTTGTAGAGGTGTAAAAGGGGCAGCTAGCTCTGGCGTAGTCCAGAATCGCACTTATACTCCCCGGAGTCGGCAAAATTTGGAAGTTTCACCCGATATAGTCACAGGTACGCTATCAATCTTTTCACATAATGTATATGCATTAATTGGCCCTGGTTCTACACTATCATACATTACCCCACTAGTTGCTGGGAAGCTTAAGAGAGCACCCAAATTATTGAACAAACCATTTGAAGTGTCTACACCAACCGACGAATCTATTATAGCTAGAAGGGTTTATTATGACTGTGTAGTAATTGTTTGTGATCGTGACACATTGGCTGACCTTATTGAGATAGAAATGGTGGAATTCGATGTTATAATAGATATGGATTTGTTAGCTTCTTGCTATGCCACCGTGGATTGCCGAACTAAGACAGTGTATGTCCACTTTCCAAATAAGGCAGTTCGTCAATGGAGAGGCAATATTGGAGCACCAAATGGTAAGTTTATCTCCTATTTTAAGGAAATAAAGATGATATCTAATGGTTATATATGTCATTTAGTTAGAGTAAGGGATATGGAGGCAGAATTGCCAACTCTTCAATCAGTTCCAGGAGTGAATGAACTTGTTGATTTGTTTCCTGAAGATCTTCCATGTTTACCTCCAGAACGAGAAGTATATTTTGGTATTAACTTACTTTCAAGCACTCAACCTATTTCATCCATCCATATAGAATGGCCCCGGCAGAATTGTATGAATTAAAGGAGCAGTTAAAAGACATATTGGAGAAGGGTTTTATAAGACTTAGTGTGTCCCCTTGGGGTGCACCAGTGTTGCTTGTACGTAAAAAGGATGACACCTAGAGAATGTGTATCGACTATCGATAATTGAATAGGGTGACAATTAAGAATAAATACCCCCTCCCCAGGATTGATGATTTATTTGATCAGTTACAGGGTGCTAAATGCTTTTAAAAAATTGATTTGAGATCAGGTTATCACCAAGTGAGGGTGAAGGAGAAAGATATACCCAAGACAGCTTTCAGGATATGCTATGGTCACTTTGAAATTCTTGTTATCTCATGTGGGCTAATGAATGCACCAACAATTTTTATGGATCTGATGAACAAGGTATTCAAGCCACTCTTGCATGTGTTTCTGATATTATTTATAGATGATATTTTGGTATATTCAAGGTCAGAAGATGACCATGCAAATCACTTACGACAGGTGTTACAAGTTCTTCGTGATTCACAGTTGTACACTAAGTTTTCTAAATGTGAATTTTGGTTAAAATCAGTGGCATTCTTGGGTCATATTGTGTCCGACGAGGGAATAAGGGTTGACTCACAAAAGACAGAGGCTGTGAAAGATTGGCCAAGGCCAACAACACCCATGGAAGTTTGGAGCTTCCTAGGGTTGGTAGGTTATTACAGAAGATTTGTTGAAGGTTTTTCTTCTATTTCTGCACCCCTAACAAAGTTAACACATAAAGCAACCAAGTTCCAATGGAATGATGCATGTGAAAGGTGCTTCCAAGAGCTGAAGAATGGGTTGGCAGGTTCTTACAGAAGATTTTTTGAAGGTTTTTCTTCTATTTTTGCACCTCTAACAAAGTTAACACTTAAAGCAACCAAGTTCCAATGGAATGATGCATGTGAAAGGAGCTTCTAAAAGTTGAAGAATAAGCTAACTTCTGCACCTTTGATAGTACTTTCCAAAGGCACCGGTGAGTATGCCATGTATTGCGATGCTTCAGGAGTCGGCTTAGGGTGTGTATTGACACATCATCGTAGGGTAATTGCTTATGCCTCTAGAAAACTATGACCGCATGAGAGAAACTATCCAGCACATGACCTTGAGCTAGCGGCATTTGTGTTTGCTCTGAAAATATGGTGCCACTATCTTTATGGGGTTGACATTGATATATATACTGATCATAAGAGCCTGCAGTACATCTTTAAGCAAAAAGACCTAAATTTAGGACAACGGAGATGGCTAGAGCTAATAAAGGATTATGACATTGATATACTTTACCACCCAGGGAACGCAAATGTGGTAGCGGATGCTCTAACTCATAAGGCAACATGAATATTGGAGATCAGGCCATGGTAAGTCAAGGTGTGGCTAAGGATCTATGACAACTAGCTAGTTTGGGAGTTCGCCTTCTTGAAACCCCAAAGGAAGGGTTGGTTGAGCATAATGTTGCGGAGTCTTCAATAGTAATGGAAGTTAAAGAAAAACAGTTCGAGGATCCTATTTTACGATGACTTCAAGACAAGCTGAGTCAAGGTATGATAAAAGGCTTTGACCCTACACCAAATAGAGTACTTTATTGCCAAAATAGATTATATGTGCCTGATAAGAATGGACTAAGAAAGAGGATAATGGAAGAAACCCATCATTCAAGATATTCCATCTATCAATGTGAAACCCTCTTGAGCTAAAAATCCAACCATCGATGTAGAGATATTCCTAGTGTCCACATTTGATATTTTAACCATTTCTTTGGTAGCCATGAAAAAGTCACCCTTTGTTTTGTTTTTATCTTGATCAAAAAATTCCTAGTTGAACCATACTCTCCGAAATTCGCTAGAAAATGGGCCTTGAACATAAGTTGGGCTTTGTGAACTATGAAAGGGTGAATGGATTAAGTGTCTAAAAGTGTTGAAATGTGCTCTCAAGAAAGAAAAAATAAGAAAGGGAAGAATTGTGCAAAGAAGAAATGGTTCCTTATAAAAAAATAAAAGATGTAAAAAAGGTGCAGATATATAGTTGTAAATAGTTTGGTTAGAGCAAAATAAGGTTATGGAATAAAGGAGTGAGAAAGAAATAAACCATTGAGTGGGGAAGTTCTTGGGAAGTGAAAGAAGTAGGTGAAGAATGAAGACGAAATGGATGGGATTGTGAACATTCGATAAGTTGGAGTAAAAGTAGTGCCTAGGCAAATCTTTGGAGGGGCCAAGTCATTTTTGCCCAAAATCGTTCCTTACCTGTTCCCAAACCTTCATTACAACTCTTAGCAAGTCCTTTGTGACCCTAGATAGGTGCCTTTAGGCTTTGATTGAGTGAAAATAAGGGCAAGCTTATGGGTGAAATCATGCATGTTATTCTTCTTTTGAGAGTGTGAGTGTTGTACATTCCTCTTAATAGATGTTATATATTGATGCATTGTAAGAATGAGTAATTCTTTGTTGTGAGAATGCATGGATTTGTAGTTAAATATGAGCTTGCAACCTTGTAAGCAATTATGAGCATATCTTGGCATAGACACTCGTTACTCATTTTGTGAGGCTTCAAAATTGCATACCTAGAGTAAGTAAGCTTTGTTGAAAGGAAAAAAAGTGTGATGTGCATATTTCTCTCTTGTGTCCCTATGTGACAATAGTGTTCAGATTTTGATGCTTGATTTACTTGAGGGCAAGCAAAAAGTTAATTTAGGAGTGTTGACAAGTCCTGAGTTGGCCTCATATTAAGACATTAATTGGTACTAACCCTTGTCCTTAATGCACATTTTGTCAGGGAAACTAACTAAATTGTGCTTACAATTTCAGGTTTTGTGCCCAAGAAAGTTTTAAGGATGAAAAAAAAAGAAAAATCAAGATGAATTGAGAAAAATGGACAAAAATGTGGTATAGATCGGTGTCTCCAAATGAAATAGGCGCACCGCCAAAGTGAAGAAGCATTGCTTAAAGTTCTAGAACAATCCCAAAATATATTGGCAATTTCAACGGTGAAAATGGCAAATATGTGTACCACCAAATGCAGATCTCAATCATAGACCGCCAAAGTTGCCCAAATAAGCTGAAAGGAAGATTTGAGAAATTAGAGGATTTGGTAACACCAGATAAAATTTGGTGAACCACCGAATCAATTTGGCAGTCAACAATACTCCACCAAAATGCTATGGACAAAGTGCAATGTGCGATGAAATGAGGGATTGGCGCATCACCGAATGGGTCAGCGATGCCCAACTTACTCCATCAATTGGTTCTATGGGCTGAAAATTTGAGGACGTATTTAAGACAAAATTTTGGAAATTTTTATGAGTTCCATTTTATACTCTTTCTATATACTTTTCTCGGAGCAAGATATATATTTTGTACTCGGGGATTAGCAATAAGGCTGAGTATTTCGATTTTAATTTATTCTTGGAAGTTTGGATTGAAGCCATGGATAATGTTTATGATAGTTTCTTTACTTCTCCAGCTATGTTAGGCGAAAAACCCTCATGTTATGGAGTGCCATGATTTGGTTATTTGAATTTATGTATGGGTCTTTATTAATTTGAATAAATTTCTATTAATTAATGTGGGTTCATGTTTATTACCATGTTTAATTGAAATTTGGAGGTTGCAAACTTAGGATTTTATATTTACATATTTAACTATTGTAAGTATTCTTGAGTAATTAAAGTGGGTAATGAATATGATAGTTTGGGTTCTTGTAAATTTGGTAGAATGCCTAGTTGGGGTCAATCGAGTAAGGTTGTAGAAGGTTTTCTATTTAATTGCATAGGTTCCAATAGTTCCTAGTGTGATTTGGCATATGAACCTTATAGGGTTTGTATGGAATGCTACTTTTATCTAATTAGATATTGTAGTTACGAGTAATCTAGTCTACCCATGTCCAATTAATGTGTTTGTTCAATGTATAAGACCCAAGTGTGTACACCCTAGCATTCCCTCACTCTTATTGTGTTAAAGTTAACTTGAACAATCATATTTCTACTATATATTAATGTAGTTAGTCCGAAATCATTTTTAGTCATCCTACAAACCATTAGTTCAATGTATTACTTCAAACTATGAGTCATAAATTATTCCCTGTTGGACTAGACCTTAACTCGTGTTGGGTATATTGATTACGATTATCGTATCTCTTAATTGTTTGGGGTATGCTTGAGTGATATCAAGTGACTAACTCCTTCCTAAATTTTGCATAATTTGGTATCTCCAACAATGCATCCACCAAGGGAATATTGATTGCTAAATTTTTTGACATAGATAAGAACTTTTGGAATTTTGCATCCTCATTAACCTTCTCCAATCTTAGTGGAAAAGTGGATTGATTTTCACATTCGGAGCAGTCAACTTTGGAACATCGGGAGTGTTACCTTTTGATCCCTCCCCATTCTTATGATCACAATCACTCCTTGGATAGGAGTAGAATCTTTTTGCACCTCTTCAACATCAATATCAATTGCATCATCAAAGAAGCTTTAGCTTTATCATCCACGGCCACATCAACAAGAGGAGGCACATCCCCAACTACTTTACCACTCCTAGTGGCTATAGCCATGCATTGAGAAATGTCGTTGTTGACACCCAATTTTGACCATCCACTTATAAATTAATTATCGAGCTTCTTAAATTTTTAACAATTTGAAATAATTTTTCGAAAGTCATTCCAAAAGATTATTAATCATTTTAGTTTTTATGACTTATTTTACAAAACAAAAATTTTTAAAAATGGAGTTAATTGTTTCGCTTAGTTAATTTTAAAGAAGCTCGTCAATTGATCTAATTCGTCGTGTATTTAAATTCAACCTTGCGTTTTCCCGACCCCATGTGTTTCCCTTTTCCTTTTTACTTTAACTTTTCTTTTTCTTTTTCACGTGGGACCCACACATCTCTACTTTTCTACTTTTTCTTCTTCACACTTCACTCAAAAGGTCTCATTCTCTTTATTCTTCAAAGAACAAATTCACCTTCAACAACAAGACCAAAAACAATTCAAAAAAGTCATACCCTTAATCCCTTTGTCAACGACAAAAGCTATCAGGAGCAGCGGCAATACCGCACCAAACTTAACAGCTTCCTTAGCTAGCCCCTAAACGACAACTCCAACGTCTATCCAAGGGGGATTTGAATTTGAAATTTAAATTTGAACCCCAATTCTCACCATATTTACCCCTCAATTTTAGACCTAATTTTCACCTATAAAATTCCTTTTTCCTCCACTGATTCAGGCAGCAACCTTTACTCTCAAGATAACTAGAATACCTATTTAAGCATTCAACTAATTTCTAGAGAGCTCATACCATTGCAAATTCAGAAATTGTTGGTTTCAAAACGAGGAAAGCATATACGAAGTTCTATTAGTGGTGTTGGGAATTCTCCTTTGAGCTTGTTTTGTCCCAGTTGCTACTCCAAGGAAGGTATTAAGCTTAATCTCATTCTCCTTTGTTTTGTTTCAATCTCGTATAGGTTTTTGTTTATGTTCATTCTGTTGTGACTGGAATTGCTATGACGGGGATTCAATAATACCATGATATTGTTGTTATTAATTTGTTAAAATGTTTTCTAATTCACAAAATTGTTTTGTTGTCAAGGTTATGGTGTAAACACTAATCTCATGTCTTTGGGTTCCTTAGTAGAGTTCAAGACTGCCGGTTAAATGGTGTCTATAACGATTCATTTTACTACTCAATACTTTAACGTTGTACCCCTGATCTGAGCTTGAGTTTTTTTGTTGAAATAATCTTGAATCCTTGAGAATGTAATGTCGTTCCTCTGTTCAGCTTGTTGTCCCAACTTGCAATCAGTCTTCTTTGAAGCTATAGAGTCAATGATCAATTTGTAAGGGTCTTGTTTCAATGTTGGTCCTACATCCCTTAAGTCCCAACTTTATTATTATTATTTTTAAATTCGCAGTCGCTATTTTATCACCTCATTGAATCCTTATATTTGAATCTTTAATTGACACTTTGTTAATCCTAATGTTTAACTATTTTGGTGGTTCTATATATTAGCCCTAATTCTTATTCTTCTTGTCTTTGCATAAATAGTTTGGGAGCAAATGGAGTCTCAATTTGAGAATCCCACTTAACACTGTCATACCACACATGGAGTCAACATCTTAAACTATATCGAATAATAAGCCGAATAAAGGAATCTTGCTTGGAGTCATACATGCTACTCATATTTTTATTATTTGTTTGTTTGTTTATTTTTTCTTTACAATATAAACTTGTTTGTGCTACTTAAATATGTTATCTTTCTTGACCCACATAGCTAGTAATAATATAGATTTTTGGGTTTTGGGTTTGGGCAACGCTAGTTAGAAATAAATCATTTCCAAGACATTAACATTTTATTATATTTCTAAAAAAGAATCAAAATTTGTTTTTAAGGCAAGTTGCTTAAAAAGAATATTTTTCAAAGCATGAACAATAATTTTCCTGTACAAAATTATTTTATTAGTGCATACCATTTTTATTATACAAAAATATTATTTATCACTTCACCAAATAAAAAATGCAAATCATTTCATTTCAGACACAATTTTTTTTAAAAAAAAAGTTTTATATATGTTGTTGATTTCAAGATAAAAAATTTTCCTAACTTATTTTTCTTGACTATTTAATACTTTTTTAGCATTTAAATTATTCTTAATTTTATTAACCTAAGTTTGGTCGGTAATCATTTTTAAAGAATCCTAAAAGATGCCTAACCATTCCTTTTAGGATAACCAGGATCCTTATCTAGAATTATATAGGTTAAGTAGACCTTAAAATGGAGTTAATTAGCATTCCTTTAGCAAAAACATAGATTTTCTAATTTACCTTTAAATAATTAGATGGCTACTCCTTAAGTTAAATAATTTAGGAATCACCAATATATTTTACGTCATTTGACCTCGAGTTAAAATGAGGTATAATAGTCATTCTTCATATTTACCACCATATAACTAGGAAAATCGTCTTTTTGACGAGGATTCAAGTGGGCTGAAATATTACTCATTTGGGTCTCTAATTGCTTGATGGAAACCGAATGAGAAATCATGGTTTGATTCAAAGCCAAAAAATCAAATTTCATTTCCTTCATCACTTTGCCAGTCCCTTCAACCTTGCTGAGGATTTTGGCAAGCATATCCTTAGTTTAGTAATTTTGCAGATGAGCAATGGAAT
Source organism: Solanum medicagineum (assembly GCA_026153255.1). Classification (NCBI taxonomy): domain Eukaryota; kingdom Viridiplantae; phylum Streptophyta; class Magnoliopsida; order Solanales; family Solanaceae; genus Solanum; species Solanum medicagineum. Next base: position 541,959 of record JAPFFP010000099.1, read on the forward strand.
CCTTTGGCTTGATCTATCATGAGTTGGAACATATTTCTCTTCATCAAACACACGATCACGCGAAAGAACATTTCTATCCCGCCAATCTCTATCCCTCTAATTATCTATCCCTCTAATTATCATCTCTCTCGTTTATCCAACCTTAATTTCCAACTTGCCTTTGGAAGGCTGATCGAGAACCCACCACTTGGTTGCCGATATATTGAACTTCTTCATTGTAGAGTGCCTCAGAATTAGTATCTTCATCATTTACCATAGCACGTACAACATTCATATTCTTATGACTACCTCTTGGAGGAGATCCTATCACATGCTTAATAATAAGATCAAGTTGATTCATCATTTGGGATATATTCTCATCACGTTCTTGATCTTTCCGGATCATTTCTTTAGTGATAGCTGACGAAGCTAAGAGAGCTTTATCTTCCCTGGTATGTCATGCTCAGTTGTCTTTGCCATTTGATCTAACAAAGATGAAGCCACTGCAAATGGTTTTCACAAAATAATGCCATCTACAAGTTGGTCAATTGCTACTTTGTTAGTTGTTAAGACTTCGATAAAATATTTGCAGTAGCACCTTATTCGAGAGACCATGATGCAGAAAATGCTACAAAGTCTTTTGAAAACGGAGCCGAACTTCATGTAAGGGCTCATAATCACGGCTCTAATAATTCATAATCTCATCACAAACTTAGAGCATTTTGGATGTCAGAAAAATCTTTCAATGACTGCATCAGTCAATTCCTCCCACGAGATAATAAATCCACGAGGGAGTTCCACCAACCAATGAGATGCCTCACCAATAAGAGAAAAAGGGAACACCTACAACCTTCTGACTTCTTGTGTGAAGCCATGGAATATAAATAACTCACATACATCTACAAAATTTCTCAAATGCTCATAAGGGTCTTCACGAGCTAACCCTCCAAACAAACCCTTTATTTGTAGAATTTGAAGCATCGGGCTCATCATAGGAAAGTTGGAATCATCGCCCAAAAGAGGTAGGTAGGTTGCACCTACCCTCCCTATGTTCATAGCTTGCCACCCTCCATTTCGATAACCATCGTTTATCATCCCAACATTACTAGCAATACAAATTTGCATCTGAAGAGATCATTTAATGCACCAAACAAAATTAAAGGGAACAATTACTAAGAACAAGTTCAAATTAACACTTTGATGAAATTTTTTAAGTGCACAAAGTACTCTCCTGAATTTTGAAAGAGCAGGTGGTCGTTGTCAATATATTCCCAACTACAAGGAGTCGAGGTTGTTCCCACAAGGATTGGAATTGTGCAATTGAAAGTTTAAAGTTATTACTTGAACTGGATGACTGTAATTGCTATAAAATTGATTTGAATTACATGAAAGTATTGCTAATTACATGTTGTAACAATTAAACGATAACCAATGGATGAGAACATGTTAGGGATGTGCGTAATTGCATGTAATTCTAATGAATAAGTCTTAAATATTGATCTAATGGCTAATTTGCTTGTGGGTAGGCTACAAAGTCGATAATCGTAACTACGATTAAGTCAATTATAGTTCATCAATGTGAATCGATTAAGACTTCACATGCAATTCACATAAGAGTGAAGGGAACCCATGCAAATTAATAGCTAAACGATCCAAAAATTCTTAGTTGATTGAATCCTATTATAGCATTCAACCCCAAAATGTGATTTCCAGGTCTACTGAACAATCCTTCCACTTCAAATACTCATTTTTATGCAATATTCAAAGATCTAAGAATGAATCTAAGTTTCCAACCAAAAGTTTTCAATTATAACCGAAGGAAAATGCAAACTCACATCAAATTAGCACATAATATTCAATTAAATCAAAGACCCATAACATGAAACTAACATCCAACTACATGGTATATCCCCTACATAGGGGTTTTTAGCCAATCATGCTCAAAATTGAAATAGAGTTACCAAAAGGATTATCTATGACTATGAAATTCAAAATTCAGAAGAAATTTGGTGTAGAATCTTTTTTTCTTTCTTCAATTCTTCACCTCAAAGACAAGTAAAAAAATTCTTGTTCTCCAAGCCAAGTATTTTTTGAAAAGTGCACTCTCAATGTGTGTAGTAGTGTCAATATGCTCAGTAGTCCTTTAGAAATCTCCTTTTTGTCCTTTTATACCTCAAATAAAAATAATCTTCAATTCATCACGAAACACCATTTGGCAATCAAAGTTAGTCACCAAACACATTCAGCTATCCATCGGATGTGCACAAGACTACTTTTTTGAATCAATTTTAAGCCTCCTAGAATTTGTAACTTTAGGCAATGTTCCAATTCATCGCCAAACAACTTCAGCGATCCATCAATTATGACATGCATCACCGATTTGAATGTTAATTTTTAGCTTTTCTGTTGCAAGGTTGTCACGACCCAAGCCCAGGGCCTAGATGTGACCGGTGAATGGGGAACCAGAAGGAACCCCAAACAAGCCTCATAGCATATCATTACATATCCTTGGTCGCGGAAACACAATAAGACATACATAATAAAAGTAAGGGCAAGAGGAACTAAGGGAGAACTTGTCGTAACATAGAGTCAAGAGATAAATAAATCAACTCATAACATAAATACATAGCTTTGTCCAACAACACCTCTATTACATAGACAATGGCTGGGGCCAAGACATACAACTGGGCTCACCCTCATAGTCATAAGCATACAATAAAGTTAAGAGAGTCTTGATACATAGTGTAAGAGAATTGTCCTTGTTCCCGGAATATAGGACCCACCAAGGCTAACTTGAACATTCCATCTAGCCACAAGAAGAATCAATAGGAGCTCCGGTCCCTACATGCTGATATCATGTAGGCAAGAGTATGCGTTAGTACGTTTGAATGTACTAAGGATGTGGGATGCAATGCAACAATAGATAGGTATCACAATCCAAAATGCAAGATGATAAGCAATAGACATAGTATAGCAATATGGCATGTATGATCAATGCAAAAGTAAAACATGCTAAATAAATCATGCTCATATAGAATATCAAATGTGAAGATGAGACCAAGCTAGCTCTCCAAGGTACAAACCCCTCGGTAGGTTGGTGATGATCGCACCCATCACCCTAGTGAATGAGAAATAAACCCGTCATTTAGGTTGGTGAAGATCACACCCATCACCCTAGTGAATAAGTATAAACCCCCATCCGGTTGGTGATGATCGCACCCATCACCCTAGTGAATGATTATAAACCCCCATCCGATTATCCGGCTCTTTTCCCCCGAGTTGGGCATGGTCTATGCAACACTTTGTATAGGATTTATCATAATCTCTAATGCAATACCTCATATAGGGATAATCATGTTCATAAGCTCATTTCATCATCATATAATCCTCAGAACATCATTCATATCATATCTCATGCTTTGGACCTTCAATTCCTCAAGAAACCATAATCGGACATTTTATAAAACACCTTGGGGGTATGTCATGGGGGTAAAAGAGCATGCAACTTAGAGATTATATCATGCAGGAAAATCAATGGTAAAACCTTTAATCAACACCTTGCAATACCCCCAAGACATTCATATCAAAACTCCTCATGAAATCCAACATTAGATCTAAAATTTGAAGCTCAAAACATGCTAAAACCTCCATACTTTCATAAACTAAAATCACTGTGCAATAAATTTCTCAATATTGAAGACCTACATGTAAAACCATTTTAAATTATGCAATATTAAGTAAATGAGGATTTAGGCACCATGGGTGGAAGGACCTAATGGTTCAACACCACATACCTTAGCTTTTGTGAAGTTCTTGAAGAAGACTTAATGGAGATTTTGAAGTTTGAGTGAGATCCTTGAAGAAATCCTTGAGATTGATCTTGAGTTTGGGACTTGAATTTAGGGTGAAATATGAGTCTAAATGTTTGAGTGCGTTTTGGGGAATTTTTAGGATGATATGAGGGTGAAATAAGGCTAAGTATATGTATTTCCAAGTGTGGGAACCCTTAGTCCTAAGACATGTCTTGGACCGAAAAAATGAAAACATGCACCAAAAACACAGGGGCGCGTCGCGGAGGCAACGCGAAAACCCCACTGGTATCAGCATTTTCTGCACAAACGAGTTTTATGAAAACGGGCATAAATCCTTCATCTGAACTCGAAATGAGGTGAAACAAAGTGCTTGGAAGGCTAATCCAAATGGCTTTCAGTTGATAGGTCGAGGGCCACCTAGTTCTTTGTGTGCTACGAGATATGTCCCTTCAAAGTTAACCCTCCTTAATAGCGTATTTTGCGATTTTCGAATTTTGATACGGTTGGTCTAAAATTTGGGTTAGACCCATTTCCCACTCAATTTGACCCCCTAAACAAGAATATGAAATCAAATTTTTGAAATAACAAATGGAGTTTTAGATATATGGAAAACAAGATACCATGCACTTTCGAGGCACGTTTTCGGGCACTTTTTGGGGTCGTTTCAATATCTCTCCCTTTGGGACATTTGTTCCCGAATGCAGAAGAGACATACAAGACAAGAATAATCATGAAGAAATCAGCCCCAACAAGAATACAACAGTACATTTAAAACACCATTATTAAAATGTCAACATAAGTTTAGAATCATCATAAACTTGTCAACTTAAACATGAATGCATATGAATGACATAGGGGCTGAAATGCAAGACTTGAAATCATAAATGGGACTTGACGTGATATCATAAGCTTGAATAAAATTAAAGAGATATGGATATTGCTCCTCCATGCCCGCTCCGGCTCCCCGAGAGACACATACGAATAGATAACTCTTCCCAAAAGGGCCTTGAAGGACACTACATCATTATCAATCAACTTCTCCACTCATCCATCCAACACCCCCACCAGGACCTTCTCTTAAGCCAACTTACCCTCCTTAACACCCACAACCTCAAAGTGTTCTATAACACTAAAGTCATCAACACATCGCATCCACTTAGAAGCATGAAGAACCGGACGAACCATATCTACATCCATAGGCAATTCCCAAACTTATACAACCTTACTAACCTCCCTCTACACTCTATAAGGACTCATAATCCTCAACTCAATTGTCAACCTTAAGTATACCTAACCTACTTGGTACCATAACCACTATCTCTCCCTTGCGAGATAACCTCCACTCTATCATCTTCTTACCAAAAACTTCCAACTCTAATAAGGCGGAAACAACGCCTTGCCTAATCTAGTCCTCTTATCCCAAGAAGATTTGGAAACATCAAGAACCCTATACTACCATTCTCAACTTCTTTCAACCTAACTCCCTATCTAGTCGACCGATGGACTCTACTAGGCATCTCTTTACCACCATTATCCACACACACTAGTCTATCTAGAGCACCGACCACAACACTAGCCTTATCGAAAAAATCAATGGACACTCATACCATAATCCCAAAGGAGTTCTAACACCCTTCTTGCTATCCACAATGCACACCTATCCTATTTAGCAAACAAGCTCTCATCCTCTAAGACTTGCTACAGTACCCCCAAATAATTCACAAGCTCTAAACAAATGAATACTTCATTACTAGAAATCACCACCAAACATGCCAAGGTAGGGTTTTAAGACCCTATTCTAAAGACCCATAATCATAGCCAATGTATAAATCAACCAAACCAACTCCACCGATACTAATAATGCTCACTTGGGGACAAAGCTCAACCAAAAATAAATCTTAGTGAAGCGACTAACCCTTTGTAATTGATCACATAGATCAACCATCCTATTACAACCTATTGGAATCATGCTATGCGAGTAGCCCAAACTACCCCAAGACCCTCAACACAACAAGCTAAGCCGTCATCCCACAAGAATACTTATAATATGCATGCACATACTTTCAAAGAGGCAATAGTCATTTTCCAAATCATTTCAATGCACAATTGGGCTTAAAAGCCAAACACTATCCATAATAATTCATACTTAGTCTCAAATGCCAAAATCATAATTTCATAGTCATAATACTCATACATAGGAATAGCCCATTCGTATACAAAATGGTGCAAGCACCCAAAATGCTTAAAGAGTCAAAATCAAAGACATATATGTGATCACAATGTTTTCATGACCAACCTTTTATCAAAATCATAGTATAAAACGAAATTGGGCTTACCCATAACATAATTTTTCAAAATAATCCATGTACATGAATGCATATGCTATAAATGATAAGAAATGACATGGGTAATTAAGACTCCATTAAAAATTAACATTTATAATATGAAGTTGAAGTGAGAACATAATTAATTCCATATTTAAATCCATAGTGTAATCTCTCATGCATAAATGATTTTAAAAGGGGAACATGCATATTTATAACTTTATAATCCCAAAGTAAATCCTCATATAACGGTCTAAATCACACTAAAATAATCAAATAAACACTACCCATGTATCAATAGAATTTTAGGAATTATAATATTCAAATCCCAAATAAGAATAAGTAACATCCATGTAGGTTTTCTTGAAAATGAATTTTGAAAAGGGCTTAACTTCATACTTGCATAATCATAGATAATTTCACGAATTCATAACATACTTGATAGCTTATATTCATCATGAAGTCAGATGACTCGTAAAACATGCACATATCTTGAGAATTCTTAACTTGGCATTTCATCAAACACTTGATGGACACATATGAGGACATGTTCAAATCATGCAAAATGCAAAAGTATAGATCATGAAATAGTTAAATCAATGCATCTTAAAATCATGTAAATTGGCCCACCAACATCATGGTAAAACCCCATCATAGGTAACTTGTAAATCATACTTAAACTTCACAATTATTCATAGATTTCATAGTTTGAATCATGTATAGCCTCAATAGAAAAAGATCACTTCATAATATAAGCTCAAGAATAGATATTTATGCATAATTAACAATATTAGACAAAACCCCAACATGTTTCATACTCATATTTCATAATAATAGATACCCATAAGAAATATATCTTGAAATCATGTGATTTTCATAAAAAGGGAGATTGGGCATTATGGGTGAAAGGAGCCTATGAATGAAACCCACATACATATGAATCCTACTAGCACCAAGGGATAACACAAGAAATAGCAACTCCCGGACCTATCAAATCACCCTACTCAAAACGTCGGTCACAAAATGGCCTTACCTAGGGTCAACTAAGTCATAGGAGCAACAATAGAAGAGAATCTACTCACAATCCCCGGCAATAGCCCACTAAACCCAAGAGGCTTCTAATATTCGGTGAAGTCTAAGGTCTAGGCTAATCTCTAATCACCTTCGTCTTACTAATGTCCACCCTAATACCATCACCCGGCACCACACATCCTAGGAAGGCAACTTCTTATCACCAAGGTTCCCATCTCTCCTACTAGCACCCAACCTTCTTCCTTAAACTTGTAATACTACCCTCAAAGGATTCACATGCACTACCTTCTTAGGGAACGAACCACATTATCATCACCAGAACCACCATAAACCTATTAGGGTAAGGACTAAAGATCTTACTCATGAGACTTATAGGCATAACCGGCATACTAGTCAAACCAAAAGACACTACCCCAACTTCAAACATCGATGAGGGACATTCAAGGCCTCATCTATAACCAACAAAAATTTTATAAAAAACCAACTTAGATTCAACACCTCCAATCCTCACAAGATGAAAAATGCATCCCCTTAGAGACCAATTGTACCTTAAGTCAAGAATGGACTACCTCCCTTACTACCACTTGACAAGCTCCCACTCAAAGACGAGTTCATTAGGGAGTCAGATTCTAACTCAACGACTCCTACCATACATAGAGACACAACATGCATGCAACCATTTCATCCCAAGTACAACATCAAAATCCACCACATCGAATCCAACAAGCCGCAAAGCAAGACCTAATGTAATACAACCCGGATCAACATCTATGAACCTCCTAGCAACAATATAGCCAACTAAGAGAATAGACACCAAGGATCCACAAAACCACTTGGGCACACAAGAAGCCCCACCATCAACCAAAAGAATAGAGAAGAATTAGTGAAACTCGGATCCATCAAAATCAAAACTTTCTACTTACCTTCCTTCACCTTCCTCTTTGAAGCGGCATGATCAACTAAAAGAGCAAAGAACATTCGTTAGAGGGGAATGCCCTATCTCGCTTCTAAGGCACGACATAGACCATGAAGAAGGGAAACATTTCCTAAAATGTCTCATAGCCCCCTACTCATAGTTGTGGTGCACAACACAACCATGAATAAGACTCTGATCGACGCGATATGTTCGACTACGTGATTTATCAACCTAGTACTCTGATACAACCTTTGTCATGACCCAAGCCTAGGGCCTAGACGTGATCGGCGAATGGGGAACCAGAAGGAACCCCAAACAAGCCTTATAGCATATCATTACACATCCTTGGTCGCGAAAACACAATAAGACATACATAATAAAAGTAAGGGCAAGAGGAACTAAGGGAGGACTTGTCGTAACATAGAGTCAAGAGATAAATAAATCAACTCATAGCATAAATACATAGCTTTGTCCAACAACACCTCTATTATATAGATAATGGCGGGGGCCAAGATATACAACCAGGCTCACCCTCATAGTCATAAGTATACAATAAAGTTATGGGAGTCTTGATAGATAGTGTAAGAGAATGGTCCTTGTCCCCGGAATGGAGGACTCACCAAGGCTAACTTGAACAATCCATCTAGCCACAAGAAGAATCAATAGGAGCTCCGGTCCCTACAGGTGATATCATGTAGGCAAGAGTATGCGTTAGTACGTTTGAATGTACTAAGGATGTGGGATGCAATGCAACAATAGATAGGTATCACAATCCAAAATGCAAGATGATAAGCAATAGACATAGTATAGCAATATGGCATGTATGATCAATGCAAAAGTAAAACATGCTAAATAAATCATGCTCATATAGAATATCAAATGTGAAGATGAGACCAAGCTAGCTCTCCAAGGTACAAACCCCTCGGTAGGTTGGTAATGATTGCACCCATCACCCTAGTGAATGAGAAATAAACCCCTCATTTAGGTTGGTGAAAATCGCACCCATCACCCTAGTGAATAAGTATAAATCCCCATCTGGTTGGTGATGATCACACTCATCACCCTAGTGAATGAGTATAAACCCCCATCCGATTGGTGATGATCGCACCCATCACCCTAGTGAATGAGTATGAACCCCCATCCGATTACCCGGCTCGTTTCCCCCGGGTTGGGCATGGTTTATGCAACACTTTATATAAGATTCATCATAATCTCTAATGCAATACCTCATATAGGGATAATCATGTTCATAAGCTCATTTCATCATCATTTCATCATCATAACATCATTCATATCATATCTCATGTTTTGAACCTTCAATTCCTCAAGAAATCATAACTGGACATTTTATCAAACACCTTGGGGGTGTGTAATGGTGGTGAAAGAGCATGCATATTTCAGGATGAAATCATGCGGGAAAATCAGTGGTAAAACCTTTAATCAACACCTTGCAATACCCCCAAGACATTCATATCAAAACCCCTCATGAAATCCAACATTAGATCCAAGATTTGAAGCTCAAAACATGCTAAAACCACCATACTTTCATAAACTAAAATCACTGTGCAGTAAATTTCTCAATATTCAAGACTCACATGTAAAATCACTTTAAATCATGCAATATTAAGCAAAAGAGACTTTAGGTACCATGGGTGGAAGGACCCAATGGTTCAACACCACATACCTTAGCTTTTGTGAAGTTCTTGAAGAAGACTTTAATGGAGATTTGAAGCTTGAGTGAGATCCTTGAAGAAATCCTTGATATTGGTCTTGAGTTTGGGAATTGAATTTAGGGTGAGATATGAGTCTAAATGTTTGAGTGAGTTTTGGGGAATATTTAGGATGATATGAGGGTGAAATAAGGCTAAGTATATGTATTTCCAAGTGTGGGAACCCTTAGGCCCATGTCCTGCACCGAATAGGCACCAAAAACACAGGGGCGCGTCGCGGAGGCAACGCGAAAACCCCACTGGAATCAGCATTTTCTGCATGAATGAGTTTTATGAAAATGAGCATAAATACTTCATCTGAACTCGAAATGAGGTGAAACAAAGTGCTTGGAAGGCTAATTCAAATGGCTTTCAGTTGATAGGTCGTGGGCCACCTAGTTCTTTGTGTGCTATGAGATATGCCCCTTCAAAGTTGACCCTCTTAAATAGCGTATTTTGCGATTTTTGAATTTTGATACGGTTGCTATAAAGTTCGGGTTAGACCCATTTCCCACTCAGTTTGACCCCCTAAACAAGAATATGAAGTTGGATTTTTGAAATAACAAATGAATTTTTAGATATATGAAAAATGAGATTCTGAGCATTTCTGAGGCACGTTTTTAGGCACTTTTTGGGGTCATTTCAAAGTTTCTGTAACTTTAGATGATGCCATTGTTCATCGTCGAACAACTTTGGTGATCTGTCAAATTGCACATTCTGTCAGCCTTTTGCACCTCACACTTGGGGACAATCTCTGGAACTAGGAGGTCTTCAAGACCATTCAGTGTATAGCTGAACATGTCAGTGACGACCAATCTTAACTATCTTTTGGTTATTTCTGCTCCTTTTAACTTGATTTTCTACGATTGTCCCTTCATGAATCTTGTTCCTTCTTGCTAGCATCAAACACACATTTAAGTCAATATTTGAGGCAAAATAACATATGGAGGATAATATATTATGCAATTTAAGCTCAATATGAGTCCAATTTGCGAACTCATGAATTTGCTTCGTATAAGTTATGAGGCGGAAAATGTCCATCTCTTTCATAAGCATGGCGGTCTTGCACTCTTTTGACACTAATTCCGACACCCCAGAGATGAACTTGCTCTTTTTAGCCCTTAGGTCGGCCACCATAAATAGTACATATCTGGAGAGTTTGGTGAATTTGAGAGAGTATTTCCTCACACTCATTGGCCTTGCTTTAGATTGGTGGACTCTTGTACCTTAGATTCCCTTAACTTTAATGGAAAGAATCTATCCAAGCACGCACCCTTGAACTCTTCTAATCGACTTGCCTACTTACTCCCCTCTTTCCTCAATCCATTGATCATACAAAACCTTATCTACGCCCTTGAGTTCATAGGCAATAAGCTTGGCCTTCTCTTCCGACGGTACCCTCATGACAACCATGATCCTACATGCTTCATCAATGAACTCAATCGGGTCCTCATCAATTTTACAACCACGATACTCGGGTGGGTCCATCCTCATGAAATCTCAAACCCTCGTTGCCGGAATAGGTGCTCAGGAAGGAAGAGCAATCCCCCGGTTGGCTAAGACTTTGGCCAACATAGTAAAAGTGGCATAGGAGGGGCTTGAACTTCATTTGCATCCCTTTCTGGAGGAGCTTTTCTTGGCAACATGATCTAGAAATAGTAAAGAGAATGTCGTTAAATAAGAAAAAATCTTAGGCAACTCCTAAGGCACGACATGAATAATGAAGAAGGGAAAGTTTCCTAAATACCTTATAGTCTCTAAATCATAATTGTTGTATTCAGACCATGAAGAAGACTCTATTTGGCACATTATGTTAGATATCCAAGGAAGATTTCAAAATATCATTCTTTGATACCAAATTTGTCATGGCCCAAGATAAGAGCCTAGTCGTAACCCAGTGAATAAGGGACCTGGAGTCACCTCACCTAAGCCTCTTAGCACTCATCAAACATTCATAGATATTTAGCAATAACAAAAACCAAAATTTAAAAGTGGGGAATGGGACTAGGAGAAACATTCAATCATTGAAAACATGGATAGACATTAACTCAAACTTTAAATCATATCTTCCAAACATACCATCCATATAAAAGACTTAGAGGATGCTAAGACACGCATAGCTCCCTTTATGTATAGAAATCACAAGAGAATAACATAGAAAGAAAAAGTATCCATGATACAACCCAAAATAAGAAAATGTCTCAAATACAAATAGCATGAGAGAGGAGGTGTAGTCCCTGAACTAGAGGGCTCACCAAAACTACTAGTCTTGAACATCAGAAGCTACTCACGTGTCGGTGGAGAAGGTGGAATATCGGTCCCTATATGGTGATATCATGTAGGCAAAATATGCCTTAGTATATTAGGATATACTAAATATGTTAGATACGATGCACACATGAAATTGTAATGCCATCATTCATGAAATTGTAATGCCATCATGAAATACATGCATAACCGTAGACGTAAATGGTCAATTCATCATATGGGAACACATTTTAAGATACTTAAACATCAAATACATAACTTTGTGGGAGGAGACTATACCTGACATTTAAGACCATATGGCTACTACATGGAATCTAACATAACCACTGACGTTGGCACGGGGAGTCCACTTTTCGAGTGGAACTCTGTCAACTTCACATGCATATCTTAGTTTAACTTTGTTATTATGTATCCACTAGCCTGAGCCTAAGAGGGTTTCTATGGTGGCATATAGTTAATGAGATAAGAGGTTGCTTCTAAGGTTCCCTTACCGAACCCCACCTCAATTCCCCGTTCGGTGCTAAGTCAAATTCTAGGGAATACTTGTAACACAGCCATATGCATAAATATTTATAAGCTTTAAAACATACTTTAACATTATAGGAGTAGCTCCTTAACATGGGATACACTCAAGTGAGAATCGTCCTTTCATATTGAGGGGCCATCTTAAGCATCATTGAAGGCCTTATAGCATACTCATAACTTTCATGATATTGATAAATCTTCTTAACAAATTATAAGGCCCTTATCATTAGCATCATGTAGAAACTCATCTTAAACTATGTACTTATTCAATCAACTTTAAATAAAAACATATGACTTGAAAGCATTGAGTAATATCATGGTAACACGCATCAATTTAAAACCAAGCCTAAATAGCCTACATCATCATTTAAAATCCTAGACAATGTCATCATGAAATTCAACTTGAAAAGCTATAGGAATTCATAGTGCATCATCATATTGCATCAATAGAGTCAAAATAACTGAAAAGATATCATTAAACCATCATTTACATAATGCTCACTGACTCATAAGCCTATTAAGTTTAAGATGAGTTCCTACATGATGTTAATGATAAGGGCCTTAAAATATGTAATGAAAGTATTGAATGTCATGGAAGTTATAAGCATGTTACAACCCTTTATGATGATTAAGATGGACCATCAATATGAAAGGCCAATTCTCACTTGAGTGGATTCCCAAGTTAATGAGCTACTCCTATGATGTCAAAGTATGTTACAAAGTTTGTAAATGTTTATGTATATGTCTATGTTATAAGTATTTTGTGGGACTTGACTTAGCATTGAATAGGACATTGAGGTGGGGTTCAGTAAGGGAACCTTAGTAGCAACCACTTGTCCCATTAAATATGTGCTGCCATAAAAGCCTTGGACACTTATGCTAGTGAATCCACAATAGCAAGGTTAAACTAAGATATGCATGCATAAGTTGATGGAGTTTCAACGGACAAGTGGACTCCCTGTGCCAATATAGAGGGGTTATGTTTCATCCCATATAGTAGCTCCTATGGTCTTAATGTTAGTTATGATCTCCTCCCCTATGGTATTATATATATGATTATGTTATTCTAAGCATGACTCACTCGATGCATTGATTTCTTATTTCATATTGAGCTTTGCTCCTTGACTATTGCATGTTTTGAATAATGACATTACAATTTCATGCATTGCTTTGCATTTCACATACTTAGTACATTCCAACATACTAACATATGTTTTCCCTACATGATATCACTATGTAGGGATCAGTGCTCCTCCTCCTCCACTGGCATATAGCCAGCTTTAGACGTTTGAGATAAGTTGATTGGTGAGCCCTTTAGTTCGAGGACTACACCTTCTCTTCTTGCTTATTGTACTTTTGAGACATTTACTTTTGAGTTGTATTTTGAAGACTTTTACTTTTTATGTTGTATTTTCATGACTTCTATACTTGAGGATAAGCTTTGGGTATGTTTGTTACGACCCAAGCCAAGGGCTTAGACGTGACGTGGTGAATGGGAACACGAAGGGACCCAAAACAAGCCTCTTAGCATATCAACCACACATCCTTGGTCACGAAAGTAAAATAAACTACAACAAAAGATATAATAAAAGGGAAGCAGGACTAAGGGGAGTCTTTGATAATCATAAAAGTATAAAAGAGTCAAGCTCAAGCATAAGTACATCATAATATCCAATAACACCTCTAACATGGAATGGAGCGGGGGCCAAGACACTCTCCAGGCTCACCCTCATAATAACAAGTGTTCAATATAAAGAAGTCTCAAAATAGCAAGGAAAATGTAGAAGTGTCCTTGGACTTGAGGACTTACCAAAACGTATCACTGAAGTATCAACTAGCCATGTGGAGGATGATCAAAAGGTGCTCTTGCTCCCACATGGTAATATCATGTAGGCATAGAGTATGTGTTAGTATGTTTGAATGTACTAAGTATGTAGGATGCAATGCAACAAGACATAAGCCAATATAGTCAAAATGCATAATCATAGGCAATGGATATATAAAATCTCAACATGGCATGCATGATTAATGCTTGTAGTAGAACATGCTTGTAAAACATTCAACTTGCATAGTAGATGATACATGTGTGGGAAAAGACCTTAACCGACATAGACCAAACGGGCTACTACTTGGAATCCAAGGCATGTCAACCCCTTGGTCAGGTGATTAAGGCATGTCACCCCCTCAACAAGGTGATCGAGGCATGTTACCCCTCGAAAAGGTGTGGTCTACTTGCCATGGTATTCCATACAATGAATAATCCAAGGCATGTCACTCCCTCGTCAAGGTGATTGAGGCATGTCACCCCCTCAACAAGGTGTGGTATAACTAGATGGATCCACTAAAAAGCCATAAAAGAGATCATGTTTAACCTATGGTGGCACATTGTTTAGAGACTAAGACTTTATATAAAAACCCCTTTAGTCGAGCCCCCATCTTAAGGATCAATCGGTGCTAATTCTAATCCCATGAAAAACTTGAAATAATCATACTTTAGTCACAACATGAACAACTTGTAAGAGACATGATAACATGGCTTGAGTAGCGCAAAAACATGCTTGACCTCTAATAGTAACCCTAACTTGAACATGAAAATAGATAACAATCACACATGATCCCTTGTTTTAACATGAATGGCTCACAAGAGGTAGAAATCTTGAAATAAAGCTTAACTTGATACTTGTAACATCATAGATACTTTTCATGAATTCAATCCATACATGAAAGCACTTAATCATCATAGAGTCACTTGACTTGTAAATCGTGTAATAGATCATTAATAACTTGAGAATTCTTTCCTTGACATTTTATCAAACACTTGGTGTGTTTATGATACTAGTTTAAAATCATGCAATTCGAGAGTGAAATAAGATGAGAAAACTTAATGCAAATCAACCTACTAACATGTAGTAAAACCATATGTAGAGTACCTTGAAATCCATCATCAAAACTCATAATAGATCATAGTTTCATAGCTCAAACATGCATGGTCTCAATAGACAAAGATCAACTCATAGTGTAAGCTTAAAATAGATACTAATGCATAACCAACAATACTTTGATAAAACCCCATCATAATTCATGCTTATATTTCATAATAAGAGATGCCCATAAGTAATAAAACTTGAAATCATGCAATTTTTATAAAAGGAAGATTGGGCTCTATGGTGAAAGGACCCAATGGATGAAACCCACAAACTTCAAACTTGGGTTTTCTTGAGATAAGTTTAAAGGAAACTTAGAGCTTGAAATGAATCTTTGAGTTCCAAAGTTAAGCTTGAGATCCTTGAATTTGGTATGAGATATTTCGTTAGAGGTTTTTGTGAGGTTTGTGTGATATAGAGTTAAAAACAGCTAAGTATGGGTGATTTCACGTTTTAGTGGACATGGGGTTATGACCTCAATGCCCTTGGGCGCATAGGAAAACATAAGGAAAAGGCTGAACTGGTCCGCGTTTGGTCCGCGATGCAGAACTATCGCAGAGGAAGAAATAACACTAATTTGCGCCCCTGGCGCATCGCGGCCAAGGCGCAGATGCTCTCTAGAAATCCTAGATTAACGAAAATTATTTTTCACTACGGGTCCTCTAAAATCTGGATTATACCCACTTCCCACTCAATTTTCCCCCTAATCGAGAATATGAAGTTGAATTTTTGATATCACACATGAATTTTGGGATATATGAAATTACTATTATGGACATTTCTGAAGCACATTTTGGGGTGTTTCAATGTCTTAGCCCCTATGAAGTCTTTTATGTAGATGATATGAATTGGACAATATGTTTTAAAGTTATGTTGTTGGTTTCCATTGATTTTTAAATGATTGAATGTTTTCCCTTAGTCTTATGCCACTTTCAAATTTCGCTTTTATCATGTTCAATACCTATGAAGGCTTGAGGAATGCTAAGAGACTTGGGTGAGGTGCCTATGAGTTTTTCATTCACCGTGTTATGACTAGGCCCTAGATATGAGTCGTGACATTTCAATAATATATACTATCATGTGTTCGATAAATAAGATAATCGGAATAAGCATGTGAATCATGAAACTTTGAGTAGAACCCTATAAATTTCAGATGTAGGGCATGAGAACGAGCTCAGCTTAACACTATGAGTAGGCTTACATACCTGAAAGGAAAAAACTGACTTGAAATCTTGGACTGAGGCTTGAAGGTGAAGAACCTTAGCTTCTTTCTTGCGAGAACTTAGAGCATGTGAATTTGATTTATCTGAGGTTTAGGCATAAATAGGAGATTAAGGAAGTTAATTGAGGGGATGTCAAAAATATCCATTTGGAAATGCAAGAAGATCATAACAATTAAAAAAAAATGACCTTTTAATAAGTCTAGTCGACCAAGTTGGCAATCTGAAAATCCCATCACCAATCTAGCGTCGCCTAATAGGCGCTTCAGATAGCCTAATTTAACAACTTTTAAAGATTTTTGGATCCTTTCAACGCACTCAATAGCCAAGCTCATAGAACATTCAACAAGTCTTTGAATTGGTAGGCCAACTCGCTAAATTATCTAGTCTGGATATGCTCCCGTAAATTAATCATAATCTTATTTCCAAACTCTAAATAAGGTAAACTTGAGGCATTGGAAAGAAGACTCATAGACCTTTAATTTGATAGGTCATAGGCCACCTGATTGTTTACATGCAACATGTTATGGTCAATTGAAGTTGACCTACATGAACTCATGTGAAAACTTAGCCATAAAAATTCTTTGAACTTGGTTTGGTATTTAAGGTTCCTTATGACCCTAAACCACATCGAATACATTTCAAATACTTAGGAAAGGACCTAGGCAGATATACACAATGTAGAAGCCATTGGGTTCAGGCCTATATGCATATGGAAAAGGTTTGAATCTATACTTAGAAGTTATAGGGTGTTACAAACTTATACCAAAAAACCAAACGTGGAAAGAAGCTAATTGCCTAATGTTTACCCTTAAATCGATATAGTTGAATTTGTATATGTGATTTAAGGACGTGTGGATTGAAACCGTCAAACACTTTAATTGTGATGGATTAGCTAGAAAATGTATAATACGATAAAATGTGAGCAATAAACAAAATATTAAACAACAACAATAAATTAAAACAATAGAATTAGCTTAAATCCCAGTATGGCTTGCAATGTCAATAGGAAGGAGGATTGAGCCTTCTATATTTCAGAACTTGAAAAATTGAGAACACAAATTGCGAGTTTATTGATCGTGAATGAGTGAAAATTAGGAGCCTTATAAATGAAGGAGAAGGGGAGATTTATAGTTAAATCTTAGGGAGCTTCATCCTTACGAAGGCCATTGTAAAGTCTGACAGCGATTTCAGACTCTTTTGTATAGATTGAATTTTTGGCCTAATCTTAACCATTTACAGTTTGATATCTAGTCTCAACACTCCGAAACTAGATGAATTTCGATTAGCCAAGATCTCTTCGTTATGGGGGTGACGACAACATTCCAACAAAATTGATTCCTACAGGTCACACTTAAGAATTAAAGTTTGTGTTACTTCTGCTAATTCACATCTGACCTATCTAATTTGCTATATGCCATCGTTCGACTCATCTATCCACATGTTTAGATTTTCACTTATACATCTTAAAATGAAATTCCACTTCGTTCCCTCTTCCTCCTTTCTCCGCAAATGATTTCGTCGGTAAACCAGAATGGTGAAAATAATTTAAGGTTAAGATGTGACCAAGTTTGACCACCATCGTGGGGAGACTTGGTGTGTGGAAAGAGCTGACGGAAATGAGAAGCAAAGCACCGAATATACAGGAGGACTTTTTTGTACTTTCACTCAACTTGTGCTTTTTCTCTGGATCATACTACTTTCCTCCGTTTGCCGAAAACTTGAATTCGAGGACGGTTAGTTAACTTCAATCGGTCGTCACTGAGAGCACCCTTTTCCTTTTCTCTACTTACAAACAAAAAATACACTCTCTCTAAAACCCTCATCAGAGTTCTCTCTCTCTCTCTAACAAAATGCGAATGCGAGTTTTCTTCGTTTTCCTCATCCTCTGTTTCTCCTTACAAGTCCTCTCCGATGCTGATGCGAAGCTTGAAGACGTAAACGACGTCCTAGATTTCAACTCGTCTAGATCTACCTTCGCTAACATGATCGATCAAGCTCTTGAAAAGGAGTTCAACGAGACTGACGACAAGCCAGATGGTTAGTTCAATACCACTTTTCTATTTCTCCAATCCAACAAAATACGCAATGCCGAGTAGCTATTTCTTCAATTTTATCAAATCTGGATAATAGGTCTTCTCTAGGAAACTACTTGAACGGAATTACTTCCTGGATTGACACTCCTGATACTTGTGCCGATTGTTACATATATGCTGCAAGAGTTTCAGTTTCTTGATTTGCTTGCTTATTCTCTGAGATGCTAACGTGATATACTTACCGCTAATGCTAGTGATGAAGAAGGTTCTTGTTGGTTTTTTTAAGGGATGAATGGAGCAACAAAAAGATGGGAAGAGTCTCTCAGTGGATTGAAATGATTTTCAATAGCCTTCAATAATTTTCGCTTTAAATAGCCAACATAAAACACATAATATGTATAATTTGAAATTTGAAATTTAAAATAATGTAAAATATCTCAACAACTCAAACAACCTAACTAAAATTCAAATTTATCTTGAACTAAATAACTCATTTTGCTAAAAACTAGTACAGTAACTAAACCAAATTTCAACAGTTCTGTAAACGATTTTGTCATTTGGGCTTCAGTACCCTTGTATCGGCTCTTTCTTGATATATACTTACTTACTTCTATTATTTACTTATTTATTTTTCATTTCAGTGACTGATCACAGAAGCTTCAACAATAGCGTGGCGGAGCAAGAGGTTCGTCCCTAGTTCCTTCGAGTTGCCTGAAATAGTGAAAATAATTTGCGGCCAAATTACTTGTAAAATAGGCTACTGAAGTTATAGTTAGCAGAACATATTGCAGTAGTTCTTCTGTTATCTGTAACTTGAAACATCATTGGATAGGATATTGGTAGTTTGATAGCAGATCTGTCACTTTAGTGGCTTGTTTAAAGGGCCCTAGTGCACTAAAGCTCCCACTATGCTCCAGGTCCGGGAAAGGGCCCAATCACAAGGGTCTATTGTACGCAATTTCAGTGGCTTGTTTGAAGGTTTGTATTTATATATTTATTCAATAGAGTTTACCCATAGACGGGAACTATTTAAAGATTTATTATTCAAGGATGAGTTTTCGGCACTGCCATTTAGAACATCTTCTCTGACAAAGTACATTCTATTTCTAGCGACTGTTTTTTTCCTGCAAGTTTTGTTGTGTTCTCTTGGTCAATTAGCTAACTGTTATCAGTTGAAGAATTGTTTATTACCAACTGGTTGAGCTTCTCTTACTCGAAGGAGATAAAAGGTTGGTGTTACAATGCAAGGTCCAGTGGCTGTTCTTCTCATATTTGGGCTGAAACTTAATCCCTGTTCTCCGATTAACCTAGTTGTGATGTATGATGACTGTGATGCTTGTAGTTCAAGTTAGGCATGACACTGTTTTGATGTCAATGAAGTAGCGTGCTTTTCTGAGCTAAATGGTATTGTATATTTACTGATGATAAGATAGACATAGATTGTCACTTTGTTGATATTGATTTTTCCATTTTCAGTAACAGATGACAAGGGGAGAGATGCAAATCTGCAACTGACAGGGATAGCTAATAAAACATTGACTTTGTCAGTGGAAAATAAAAATGAAGTGCTATTATGTTCTTTATCAATTTTTGAAATAAGAATTTTGATATTGGAGTTTATTGGTGGTTCTTATTCCTGAGAGCCGGATACAGTTTAAACAAGTCTGCTATGGTAACAAAAGATTCTCAAATTAGTAACTTAAAATGTTTTCTCGAGCTATTGTTCTAGTAGATTGTTTTAAATGATGCACTATTCCTTAGCTTAAGCTTACCAGTTACCATGTAGCTTGCAATTTAAATTAGAAACATTGGAGAAGAATCTTAGGATGTGACTTCTTATTTGTATTATAACTATGACCTGATTCCAAATCTGATTTATTGCTTCCGTTCACTTTTACTTGTCCACCTTCGGCTTTGCATGTACCTTAAGCAATAATGATCAATACGAGTATTTTACCTCAATAACCATATTAAATTGATGTATAGTCTTAGGTCTTGGGAAATGATTTGAGCAAATACGTAGTTAATGTTGGAGGTAAAATAGGAAAAAAATAATTGTCATTTCTTGATATGTTAAAAGTGACAAGTTAAAATTTATTTTTGAATAGTGGACAAGTAAAAGTGAGCAGAGAAAGTATTTAGTGAATATAAACATTTCTTGAAATTCTTCATTTCTCAGGCAGTTCTGGAAACTGTTGCGAGGGTCAAGCCCAAGAAGAATGAGACAAAGGAGGAAAAGTAAGGTTAATCTAATATTTGGTACATGCTATGCTACTTTGAGTGGTTTCCATGTTATTGAAAATGAAAAGACTAAATATTGTTGGGATCACTGGTTTATATAAGGTCATTCCAGTTGCATGATGTTTTCCACTTGGAGAATGACAATGGAGCTGAAGATACACCTACTTTGATAGATCGAAAGGTACCTATTGCATCTAGAAAGAATTGGGTCTGGTAATTGGTCACACAGGAGCATTGGTAGCAGTGACAGATGATTATGGATTCCTGACCACAATTTACTAACTGGTAGCTTCCCTCCTGTTCCTCCATCAGGATAATGTCTTTATCATGTCTAATCGCAAGTCGAAGTTTCCAGTGCTGCAACTAGACTTAAGGTGAGCTATAACTCTGTCCTACATCCTGGTCATTTTGAACTAAGTGAAAAAGGAAGACTATTATGTTAAAAAGAGCTATTTTATTAAGTGATCCAGTTTTATTGTAAATCAATGGGCAGATTAATATCAGATCTCGTTGTTGTCATTGTTTCTGCAACTTGCGGTGGTATTGCCTTTGCCTGTGCTGGACAGCCGGTGTGATAACTCATCCTTTGCTTGTTTCTACTGCTAATTGGATAGCCTCCTTCATTTTCTTCTGCACTTGTGCAAATTTAGATGCTAATGATATTTACTTGGCTGCTTTACAAATTTCAATTTATGCATTACATGTCAGAAACAAGTAAATCCTATCCTGTTAATATCTTTCAGGTTTTCACAGGATATTTGCTAGCTGGATCTGTTATCGGACCTGGGGGTTTTAACTTTGTCAGCGAAATGGTGCAGGTATGTTGATTTTCTAGTTCATTTAACACACACTTACATAGATAGTGTCATCATGTAAAATACTTTTTATTCATTAAGTAACCAAGAAATTATCAATCAACAAAAACCAGCACTACTATAATCAGCAAATGCCAGCACTTCCCTGCCGGCATGATCAAATATTTTTTCAATGTCTAGTTTTTGTAGACATCGAGGAAACACCCATTTGCAATCTTAATTGCAGTAATATTCTGTTTCCTTGTGTAAATGTTAGCTCTGTGTTTGTTGTCAACTTGCCCATGACCACAGTGAGCAACTCAATACATATAGTAGAGACTTCCACGTAGATGAAGTCCTTAAACTCTACTTCTCTCTTCTTTGGTGGGGGCAATATATCAGACATTAAAGATTTTTCTATGCTTTCAAACTGACGGAACAATTGATTCAGGCTTAATAATTCCCCAGCACCTCCTACGTAAGGTCATGGATAACCCATTAGAGTCAGCCCGATATGCTTTATGCCTGAAAGCTTTTAAGAGACACCAACTCTTCCTCGGTGAAGAACCTGTATGGCCAGTTCATTTACTTATTTATTTATTTATTTGAAATTCTCTAGTTCATTTATTCTTCAAATATTCTAGGATGGCATCACCTCGGAAGGTGGCCTCCCTTTTCAACTTCTCAATTTCCTCCCTTGACTGCCTGTTCTTTCCTGCACAAGCAGATATATTCAATTCCTTGATTAAGTTAGTCATTTGAGGAATCACATGATAAAAATGAGATATGCCATTAGTATATAAAGTACGAGCTTTTACCCAAACTTAATAACATGTCGAAGAAACAAAAACATTAATTTGGAAACAATAGTCCGCCATGGGATATTACATAATTGAATACAAACCTTCTCCCAACTTACTCGAGCCTCTTTAGTTAAGTGATCTGGGATACCTTGACCTGTGCACTGCAACTCAACCAAGGAAGCTCGAGTAAACAGTATGAAATTCCCATTAATGGTACTGAAGTAATCATAAGTCTTGAATTATTTTCGGAACAAAAATCGTGGGAATTAGATATTCAAGCTCTATGCCTGCCCAAGAACATCAAAACTAAAAGATATGATTGGATTGAAGAGAGATTTAGCTAAAGAGGTCACCAAGTAACACAAAAAGTCAAGGAAGTGGATGAAACAATGACAAAGGGTAGAGAAATCAACTGTAACATGGATTGGTATTTCACGAAATCCCCATGGTAGAGTTGGAACGGGCAAATGGCCATCTCAAAAGAGCTTGCGGTGGAGATGTCAAAAACTTACCTCATGCGCTAGTGGGTCAAGTTATCGGCTAGCCAAAATCCTAGCTTCTAACAGCGGATGCGGTGTCGGCTGCCACAAAATCTGATTGGGGTTTGGTCGTTGGACGATTACATATCTTGTTGTAGTGTTGGTTTTCGCATAACCACGGAAGGAAAAGTAGGTGATGCAAAAAAATCCTACAAAGTTACCGGAATTTAAGGCATGGTGACTTTCTGGCTGTGTTCTCTTTTGTGGGTGTTTCTCACCACTACTCTGATACCATGTGCGAAATGAGAAAATATTATTTCTTTGTTTCAAAAAGGATGTTGTAGTTTGACTTGGCACGGAGTTACAGAAAATAAAGAAGACTTTTCAATCTTTTCCTACGTTAAAGTTGTATCAAATGTACCAAAATGCCCTTTAATCTTGTGGCCTTAAAGTGGCAGGAAAGTTGAAATTAAAGTTTTTTGGAAAAATGAAAGAATTCATTGTTTTTGAAACAGACTGAAAAGAAAAGGAGGCCATTCTTTTTGAAACAGAGGGAGTATTAAGATGCATCTCAACTAATGTCTTGCACCGAGCTTGATATCTGTACACGGAACATAATGCCTTTTCTTCAATGTGGGAGCGGGACACAACATAATAATAGATACATGAACTATCTAATGACCTTCCTCTTACATCATAAGACTGCAACAAACCTTGACCATATCTACAAACCCATTGATTTTAGCTGCATATTCTCGTAACGAAGTGGGGCTTCCTTTGTTCCTGGTGTCTGTTGAAGGAAAATCATCTTAGAGAGTCTTAAGGATGATAAGCTGTCAAATATACCTGAACTATTCATCCTAGTCAATAGAAAACAAGATTATATTTATTCTTGATGTTTTTCTTATGACTTTAGTATATACTTAGCTCATATATACTTGGCTCATGTATAACTGCCACCCCATGGAGGATGGTTAGTTTGCTCTTTTTACTTGAAAGTTCCTCATTATGTTGGGGATAAAAAGTTAACCTTTACCAATAGAACATGATAAAAAGTTATTTTTGATCGGCAACTAGGAGGTAGAAACTGGAGGAACTGAATACCTTTTTTTTGTTTTGAGTAAGAATCTTAATGATATAAAGATTTTGTACCAAGTCTACGATTCAAACCTATTGAGTGCTCATGCTAGGTTGTGAAGAAAGATAACTGAATGCACATAATAGGCAGATTTAGGCCTCCATGAAGTACACTCAAATGAGGCCTATGTAGCACATACCTTTTTGTGATCCTGTATTTAGGTCTCTCGAAAAATCCCAGACTAAGTTATTAGCAGTGGCTGGCTGAGATGCAGCCACTGAAAAATTCTTTAGATGTTAGCCCTTTTGTCCCAAAGACCAGTTACAGTCTTTCAGGCCTATTGCAGGTCCACTCAATTATTGCACTTATCCCCTCACTGAATTGTATGGACTTGAACATGTTACCTTACTATTTTTCCTTTAGCAGTTTGTAATGTGCAAGGGCTAGTGAGTCGTTTTATACATTTTCAGAGTTTTGAGATGCAAATTTATATATTTGAGAGATGCTTAATTACCATCTTACCATTACCACTTCCTGGAATTTCAATTCTTTACTGAACTGCATTACGCAAGAGTCTAACCTCCTGATAGATTTTTGTGCTTATGGTACATTTATGTTAATTGTCCTTGGGACTTCCCCGAAGGAATGTTGTGCAACTGCTCTAGTGGGTATATTCTACTTAGGTTTTCTATGTTCGTGTTTCTTAATTTCCACTGATGTCATCATTCAGGTGGAAACAGTTGCTCAGTTTGGCGTTATTTTTCTTCTATTTGCATTGGGTTTGGAGTTCTCCACAGCGAAGGTTTGCTTTTGATTTTTCTAAATTAAGACAATTTTGTATTTTATCTCATTGAATGAAAGTAGAAATGCATTTTTAACTTGTACTGCAGCTTCGCATTGTTCGAGCTGTTGCTGTGCTAGGAGGGTTGCTCCAAATATTTCTCTTCATGTGTTTGTCTGGTATAACAGCCTCGGTATGCAATTTCTGTGATCATCATTTTTTGGAGTTACATTTTGGACTTGTAGTTCAGCTCTGAAGTTTACATTTCTGAAATGTTGGTCTTACTGTTTGAACTCCAGTCATGCAAAATTGCACATCTCTATTGTATAGTTCCTTCAACTTACTCATAACCGTGAACTAATGGTACTTGCAGTTATGCGGTGGGGAAGCATCTGAAGGTGTTTTTGTTGGCGTATTCTTATCAATGTCCTCGACAGCAGTGGCAAGTCAATGTTATTTTTCAATTTAATTTACAAGTATTTTTTCATGAGCTTTTATTCAATTTCATGTCATGGGTGAGAACTGAGAATAGCTCTCCCAAATAATGGAAGTTCCCTTGTTCCTAGAGGAAGTTGGAAAAAGAATTCAGTTGATACTTAAATTTACTGAAGTATAAATCAGGAAAGGAGAATAAAAATTTCAACCGTGCATGCATGAATCACTTTCTATTTTGGGTTCAATACCTTATATCAATTACTTATACAAAATGTTAGAACCTCTATTGAGTGCTGGAAGACAGGAAGTTACCTCACAATTATAGGAAAGGTTCTGAATAATCTGAAAAGTTGCGTATTGTAGAAAGATCTACTGATAGAAGAAAGTGTATTATACTAAGATGTGGGGCGGGATTCACTTTAATTTGAATATTATCACAATGCATGATGCATATGCGTTTGGTTTCTGCCTGGATCAGTTTTGTGCTTATCGTGCTGCTAAGAAATATGATTTGATGTATTAAAGACCCAGGAATGCACTTTAAATGTTGAATCTCCCCTAGTTGGATGTTATGGACTAAAATGTTGTAACGGCCACATTATGCTTGAATTAGTAAAGCTTCTTATAAATGTATTGAAGATCTTTGTATGAATTACAGGTGTTGAAATTTTTGATGGAAAGAAATAGTGTTAACACCCTCTATGGGCAAGTGACCATTGGAACTCTTATTCTGCAGGTCTGTCCCAGCTGTCCTCTTTTGTGATATAGCTACGTCTTTAGCAAAATATTGGTTCAGCTCTATCTTTCACATGGATATGTTATACCGAAAAAGAAATTCTATTCATCAGAATTATGTTATTCTTCTTCTCAACAGTTCTTCCCTGATTAAACTTTTGATGTCTGTGTCTTCCAGGATTGCACAGTTGGTTTGCTATTTGCACTGCTTCCTATTCTAGGTGGTACTTCTGGTGCACTTCAAGGAATGTTTTCCATGGCAAAACTGTAAGAAGTGATTATTGAATGATTTATGAATTAGGAATATAGACTCAAATCTATGTAACAAAACTATGCTGTTACATGCATTAAATATATTTTTTTGTTTCCATAATGCCATATGTTGTTTGAATTGTCTTTTCTTGGAGGTGAGGTTATGATATCTAGGGTGGTTATCTGGAAATTATGATGCCAAGCAAATTACTTTCAAGTTGATCTTGAACTTATACCTTATTTGACACTTTTTTTATTCAGTAAAAGTTAATTTTATTTATTTCCAGGAAGAGAGTATATGCTGGGAGGTATATATCATATATCTGCAGCACAACTTGTGTAATTAGCTCAAATCAGTCAGTCTTACAGTATAGCTGCATCACAGGTTTTATAATAAGCATAAAAAATCATAGTTTCCACATCATTAACTAAATCCGTGTTGCACCAAAAAGAAATAAAGAGATAGATATTTACTTCATTGTAATTATAGATTCTTTTTGCTCAAACAAATTCTTGCACTTCCTTCCAAATGGACACCAAATTGCAGCTGAGGCTAAGTTCCAGACCTTAATTAAAGCTTTTCCCAAACTTTTTTGCTCCTTCATTGAAGTAGTTCTGATGTAGACTGTCATTGACTAGGAAGTCTCTACATGATTAATAAGACAGTCCCAAGCTGAGAGGTAAAACTGTGGTGCTTCATATTAGTTTGAGACCTAAAGTGTGAAAACACTCTAGCTTAGACCAACTACTTTACTGGCCTGTTGGGTTTGCGCGAAACCAACAGAAAAAGCAGCTGGTGAGTCATTCTGGTTCAGGGTGGCATGTCTTTATAAAAACTTGGGGGACGTATATCTCATACACACAACATATGTATTACAGGGCACATTAAAAAACTATATATATAAATATATTAAAAAAAAGAGCACATCTTCATCAAAAAATAAAAAAATAAGAGCACATTTCCCTATTTTCCTTTCATTTTTGTATTCTATTGATTGGATTGAACAGTTTAAATGTCAATTTGTCCCCGAAAATGTCAATCTTGTCCCTGACTGCTACAATTCCTTTCGTTGCAGATTGGTTGTGCTGGTCACATTCTTGACCATTTTGTCAGTATTATGTCGCACCTGTGTACCTTGGTTTCTTAGGCTAATGATAGGCCTATCTTCACAGGTCACTTCACATCTACTGGAATAAAACATCCTTTATGTCACATCTGTTTCTATGTTTTGACTGTGATTTACTGAACTTTTTGCAGACTAATGAACTGTATCAACTTGCATCTGTGGCTTTCTGCTTGCTTGTTGCTTGGGTTTGTTTCCTTTTCATATCTCTGAATAGAAAATGCATGGTTCTGACTAAATGGCCTACTTGTGGATTAAATGTATTATTGCATCTCAGTGTAGTGATAAGCTGGGATTGAGTCTTGAGTTGGGTTCTTTTGCTGCTGGAGTGATGATATCAACAACCGATCTTGCTCAACATACACTTGAACAGGTTTGTCATCTCGTACATTTCATCAGCATTTTGTTTTTCCTCGTCTCTCTCATTGCTATTGTTATCTAACACAATACTGAACTATCTTTCAAGGCAAAGATTCTCAATTGACCCCTAGCCTAGTAAAGTTTTGAAGATTATCTAAATGGAGCAAGTACAAAAAAATGATGACATTTTAGTTTTTTTCAGAGAAGATAATTTTAACAGTTTCAAAGATTCGAAAATTTAATAATCATCTAGACTGTAATAGATAGAAGAGAATTCATTCGGTGGGCTCCAACTAAATTGGGATGGGATGTAGTGGGCTCCAACTAAATTTGGATTAGGGATGTATTTTGGGAAATGTCAAATGTCAAAGAGGCCCCAACAACGCTGGGCATGTTGTTGTTGTGGTAAATGTCAATAAGGAGGTGCTGACAAAATATTTATGACATACCAACAATATCCCTTCCTTTTCTTAAAGGTATTCTATGAGTTCTATCAATGGTTCAACATCATTTACAAAATGGAAAAGGGACAAAGCTGCCTCGGACCTATTGGATTTCGTTTAAAAATGTCTTCCTCAACCTATTGGACCTGAAATACCCTTACCGCTATCTTATTTTTTAATTATACTCCTGAACAACTAAAAAGATCTAAATATGTTCCTGCACTAACGGCATAGGACATAGGGGTGTGTTTGGACCTTTTTGAATCGCTTAGGGGTAAATTTGGACCATTTCAATTGTTCAAGGCATGCTTGGAGTTGATGTTGGAGTGAGGTCAAAATTGTTGACTATGCTTAGCTCTTTTCTCTAAATTAATTTTCCCAATTATAGTGTTATAGTGGTCTTATGTATTGTTTCCTTAGTTAAAATTATTTTTTAGCTTCTAATTGTTGGAGTTGGGTCAAATTAATCATGAGAGCAAACAACTAATGCAT
Source organism: Solanum medicagineum (assembly GCA_026153255.1). Lineage (NCBI taxonomy): Eukaryota > Viridiplantae > Streptophyta > Magnoliopsida > Solanales > Solanaceae > Solanum > Solanum medicagineum. The sequence continues at coordinate 570,721 of JAPFFP010000099.1, forward strand.
TCTACTGGGTTCTATGGTCGGTACGTGACCCTTGCATGCTGAAGGTGTCCTTGGGCTGATTTCGTGGTTCGTATGGGGTTGTGATGATGGGATTGGTCCATGGATTTTCGTTGCACTAAATGAGCATTTCTTGTGCAATGAGCAGTGTGGGATGCTCTCTTGACAACAAGATAATTTGAGAAGTCAGAGATCTATAATAATAAGCTATTGTTGCTTATATTAAAGAAGGGAGAGGATGTTGATCTCTATTTCATGCACTATGATTTTGTTACTGGGTTATGGAAATTAGCATTTTTATTATTTAACATTCAATTTGTTTCTCTAAAACTGTGGGACAAAATGATGATAAGTTTGCAGCCTCACAGATTGATGCTGGAATGTCTCCATCTTGTACTTTCAAGTTAATACGAACTAGAGAAAAAGAAAAGAAGAATTTATGAAGGGACCATTTGTATTGATAGTTATTAGGCTCTACCTAGGCTTATATATACACACACATGTATATACGCATGTATGTATACACAACGCCTTACATACACAATGCGTGTATATCTATAGACGTCTATGGGAAGGCCAGGCAGATAATAAGAGCTTATTGTTCAAATGGTTATGGAAATACAATGATGGGATTGACAAGACTTGGAAGAATCTGATAAATGCAAAATATGTGGACACATGGAGTCCCCAGTGTTGTCAAAAGAGCAAAAAAGCACTATTGGTGCACTAAAAGCGTGCACTTCACGGAAAAAGCGCACTATAAAGAATTTCTAAATCAATATTATATCAAAAACATGAAACTCAAACTACATAAAATACCCTTATTATTTATTTAGATATTATCCTATTTAATAAATAAAAAACAAAAACCTAGTTCCTGTGAAGTGAAGCCAACTCTTCAGCCCTCATACCTCTGTTTCTAAATTGCTTCCTAGAACATTGGATGTGTGTGTCCCAGAAAAACTTTGGTACGTGACTGGCTATTTGATTTCAACCTTTTACCTTTTGAACTTTTATGTCTACTGGGATGCGAGTTTCTTTAAACTAAGTATGTGTATCCTGCTGATGCCTGTGTGTGTGGGGGGGGGTTTTTTTTTTTTTTTTTTGATAATCAATGCCTTTGGCTTATATGTGTGTCGTTGCGCAAAAAGAATGATAGTTTTGTTTGGTACTACCATATTTTTTCTGCTTGCAATTGGATTTTTCCTCTTTTGTGCAACCAAAGTATTGAAAAATGAGATCTTTTAGAAACAGAGAGTTGTTCTCAGAAAGGCCAAATTAGCTCAAGGGCTTTGGTTTGGATTTGTTCATTGTTAGAATCCTTAATTATAGGGATTCCTTAATTATAGGGATTTTTCCTTAATTATAGGAATTCCTTAATTATAGGG
>JAPFFP010000099.1:572205-602525 GCA_026153255.1 Solanum medicagineum
TGCCGAACCTCGTAAATTATTTGTGTTCTTTATTTTTCTCTATCATAAATTATTTGTGTTCTTTATTTTTCTCTACATTCATAATGATCAAATTATACCTGGTTTTGTTTCTACCTTTCCCGTCATTCTCAATACTTCTTTTGGTTTTACATTATTTAAATCGTCTGTCTCCATCACTTGTAATTATTTATCATTCAATGAATGACTAATAAAGAATCCGATGATATTGATCTAATCCAAATAGAATGCTTGGTAATTTACATAAGCAAAGTATTGAAAATTGTATTTACTCTTTATATTTCTAACCGTCGGGAGATTCATCCAGCAAAAATAGCCCGCTAGGGCTCTGGTTCAACAGTAAAGTTATTACAATGTAGGATGTGTGATAGTTGCATGTTACAGGTTTGAATCCTGGTTAGTCAACCAAATCTGGTATTTGAATGTAGAAGGGTCGAGGAGCGAGATGCATCATAAATCGAGTTTCTTAGTTGCAAACAATGAATTCCTTCGTTTATCCAAAAAGAGAAAAAACAACTCTAGCAAAAATAAAGGAAACCGATAAGAGCCAACCTTTTGCACAATTCCTTCCTTAGATAACAATGGATTTATTCTGTTGTCTAAGAAGGGGAAAAAAAACAACTCCAGCAAAAATAAAGTGATCCAACTAGAGCCAACCTTTTGCACAATTCCTTTCCTGAATCTAAGTTGTCCTTTAACATGTCTGTAGTCATGATTAGATTTACATGCCAAATATGCAACTCCCATTCTTAAGGAATTGATAGACTACACTGCGGGATTGCCACACTCATATACAAGAGGATATAGAGGATATAGAAGGCCTGTATGCATCAAGGTTGCAAGTGTGCCTGGAGATTTTAGTATGCATCAAGGTTGCAAGTGTGCCTGGACATTTTATGTCTTCTCTACTGCTACAATAGGCCTATAGAACTCTGGCTGAAACAAAGGAACTCTAGTTGAGGTCCAGTCTGTTGCTCAATTCCTTTCCTTGGTGTATGAGCTATCTTCCTACGGTTTTTTAATATCCCTGTTAAGTGTTATGATGGTTAGATTTCTATCTGGATCTTTCATCTAGCATTCTTCGAAGTAATTTGATTGAGAGAGTATAGGGTTATTATTGCCCATATGGAATGTTGTATGCATCGAGGCTATAGAAGTACCTAGAGATCTAGGCCTCTTCTGCCACAACAGACCTAAACAATTAGCAAAAAAATTTGAAACCCTAAAGGAGACCCAATCATTCACATAGTAGCAGTCCTTGGGCTTAAGTATCATAGCTACCATTCTTGTTTTCTTTACCATCCTTTAACTACTCTTGTTAATCTGCCACATCAAATTCTGAAAACTCTCATCATCTAATTCCCATGACAATCTTTCTGCCAGTCAATCTCCTCGAGCTTTTGTTATCTGGATTCAGTCCTACAACTTCATTCCACCTTATTAATATAATATTCCTTTGTGGATGGAATTTTTCCTGTAATATTATTAATGCCTGATTAGAATGGACTAGGTCCTCTTCTTCTGTTGTAACTGACCAGATTCAATTCTCACTGTTTTTCGTATGACATCTACCATTTTTGTAACAAGGCTGTAGAAACATCTCTTTCTAGAACTGCCTTATTTTTGCTCTGAGTCCTCCTTTCCCCCTCTTCTACCATTTAATGGAACCAAACATTTTCTCTGGTTCTTTTTTTGAGAAGAAAACACTTCCTCTCCAAACTATCTGTCCTCATTAGGTTTCCTAATCTGTTTTCAACAACACAGAACCTCGGTGAATATTCCACCTTATCCATCTCAAAAGTGTGCTTCCCCAATTTTCATTTTCCTCGATGATTCTCCTACGCTGTCTGTTTTCTCATTCCCAGTCTGGCATAGCCCTGGCCAGGCTTAGTGAGAGAAAATAAAGATCCTCCTGAAGATGTAACTTTCTTTACCCATTTGACTTTTTCTGCTCTATTTGGGAACTTGTTATCCAGAATTTTATAATATTCCATCTTTAGGAGTTGGGATGAGTTGTCCAGATTGCTGCCAGACCCATTTTCATTTGTTGAGGCTTTGAACATATATATTTTTTCCTTTTCTGAGGAAATGATTTTTTGTAACAGTTTCATAGAGCTGTAGGCATGTCCGGAAGATTTGGGCTTCACATACACTTGGCTATGGTTAGATTGTTACATCATCTGCACGACATGCATTCGTCTTAGCTGGGGTTTCAATTTTGTTTCAGGTTGAACCTATACGGAACTTCTTTGCTGCTCTTTTTCTAGCTAGCATTGGGATGCTTATCCATGTTCATTTTCTTTGGAATCACATCGATATCTTAGTAGCAGCTGTTATATTGGTCATTGTTATAAAAACAATAGTAGTTGCTGCCGTTGTCAAGGGTTTTGGTTACACCAATAAGGCTGCAATTCTTGTAAGTTCTCCAGATCATATGAGGTCATGGTTTCTGAAATCTTTTTGGTATATAAAGCATCTTTTAGTATCTTTTCTCCATGATTTTGCAATACTGACTCTTTTTTGTATGGTATGTCCAGGTTGGAATGTCTCTGGCTCAAATAGGAGAGTTTGCTTTTGTTCTTCTTAGCCGTGCTTCAAATCTTCATCTAATTGAGGTGCTGGTTTATTCAGCCCCTTCAGTTCACATTTTGTAGGAATTTTGTGTGACTTGATGTAATTGAAATTGAATTACTAATAAATACTAGTATTTCTTTCCTTGTTGCAACCGTCAATTATGTATAGTGAATCATTGTTGAGTTATCCAACTGCTGATTTTAGATAAATAATGAAATTTGGTCATGCTGCAGGGTAAAGTGTATATGCTGCTTCTGGGCACAACTGCACTTAGCTTGGTATGTTACTGTTTATTCTCTTTTCTTGCAACAGTTGCTGTAGCTTATATACTTCTGAGAGTGTTGTATTTTTTGCTTGCCTTCTTATTTTGATACTTGTTTACCTTTTTATGAGTGATAAATTGACGAGAATCTGGACATGTGACAATGCATGTTTTCTTTGGGAGGTAAAGAGCTGCGGCTTTGAAAAATATAGATGACTTGTGAGTGCTAGATAAAGGGTTTTTTCATAATTCCATGCTAGTATGGGTGGGTGTCAGTGGTTATGTGTAAAGAAGCATACGAGACTCTTCTTGAACTAGTAGTGTTTGAGCACTAAATAAATTTTTACTGTTAACCTGGTGAAAGTTCCTCAACATCGACAATTTGGGTTGCAACTGAAAAGGTTTCTTTGGAATTTACTAGGATGGCTTTACTGGTACTTGGTATGGATTTTTAGGGGCTTGTGATGGGTTAAATTGTACTTTTAAGAGTGATTGAAATAAACAGGCAAGCCAACTTTACAGAAAACCAATTCAGAGTCTCAGAGAAGAGAGCTTCTGCACGGGTGTTTGGAGAACATTCATGGACTTCATGGTGATCTATATTTTGGATGCTAGAGGAATGAAAAACAGGATTTGTATGCAAGTTTTTTGAATCCTAGATAGAAGAAAAACAAGAACATGATTCAAACATGAAAGGGGTGTGTGATCTAGTGATCAGTGAAGGGTTAATGAAGTAGGAATAGAATCATGAGTATCAGGTGATACGTGATTTCCTTAATTCTTGATGGCGGTATAGCTGCTCATACTTTTGCTGGTGGCAGGTAGCGCTGAATAAACGAGGTGTGCTCAAGCTGGCCCAGATACCACCGTATTAAATAAAAGTTGGCGTGTGGAAGGGTAGTCCATTGAGTAGTGTGTTCAACAAGGGTTGTAAAAGCTCAGTTTTATTACTACTAGAACGGTCAACATTTCTTAGCACGTATAGTTTGTCAGTCCTTTCTGGGAGTGTGAATTTTGAATGTTTTATCCTAAAGTTGATCAGACTCGGGTGTGGATGTCTGATACGAGTGCGGATCCATTAAGATTCGGGGATATGGATCTATATATATGGATACGGGTGCGGGGATTTGCATAAAAATAATTAAAATATCTAAAAATAGAGTGATAAAACCTAAATTATGAGTTATTACATGGAGAATCTTGGAAGGAGAATTAAGGAAAATGAGTGACATAAAAATTTCTGTATAAAAAGTATTCAATTTTCTTCGATTTCACCCTAGCTTTTGTACTGATTACAAAAATCATTATAACTGTCCAAACTTTTCTCATCGCTTTTGGTCAAAGTACCCAAAATCTGTTGACCAAATTGGATCCGACACCCACACCCACACCCATAGCCACACCCATGTCATGTCAACACAGGTGCGGCACCAAAAGTGAAGAGTCCGAGCAACTTAGGTTTTATCCGTATCCAAGATATTGCTGGAAATTATATTTGCAATGCTTTGGTCAGAGTTAGCAGCTAAACCTGGAATAAGTATTGCTGCAATGCGTCTTTGACAATGAAATTAATAATTTGGTGATGAAGACCGACTTATGAGTTATTATGGAGATTTAGGAAAATGTTTCAACAGTAACAAATTTGATGCTTCTATTTTGTCTTTCATTTTTGTTTCTATGCTAATATGTGAGTGCTCCAAATCAATTCTACAGGTGACCACACCTTTGCTTTTCAAGCTAATTCCTGCTGTTGTGCATCTTGGAGTACTACTGCGATGGTTCTCGCCTGAAATTCCAAATGAGGTAACTTCTCCGGTAAAGAATAACTGATCTTTTGGCAGTTTTATCAGCTCAACGTTTTCCCTTAAATACTTGGTTGTGTTAAGAGTTGAGATGCTGGAAATGCTTTTTCTTCCCAGATTGGATCCAAAGGAGATATCCTGCGTGCAGATAGTTCAAAGCGTATCAGTGTACTGATCCAAGGATCCCGGGATTCATGATAGTTGAATTTTAAAAAATATCAGCAGCAAAAGAAAATCTAAAGGTTGCCTGATGGCATTTTGATGCTACAAGTCAGGAGAACAAAAAAGGTCGACTGACTGGACAGTTCATAATTATGAAGCTCCTATGCAGCAACGTCTGGTAGTTCTCTTTGCAACATCGTAGGTTGCAAAATGTAGAGCCCTTGATCTATCTGGGAACGTTCTCTTGCATTTGTTTTTTGATACATCATTACTTCCCAATTAGGTGCTACATCAAATCATGTCCATCTGTAATGCAATTGTTTATAGTTTGATATTAGTTTAGTTTTTTTGGGGGGTGGGGTGGGGTGGGGTGTGTGGGTTGTGTCAAAACAGCCCTCTCAATATCACTCTGTAAATAGATGATCAAACACGTTAGTGTAAGATTTATAGTTGTGTATGCAACTGATCCTGATTCTCAGGTGGAGTAACCACTGCATGGAATTCCATGTACTCTCAACTCCCTATCCTCCACTGCTACAGACACACCTCCCCTAATGGCGCGCTACAACTCCGGATGTTCTTATTTGGCGTTACTTTGTTTTTCAAAGTTTGCACTTCAGAATGAAACTAGTATTGAAATATTCTAACTGGCAAAGGCAAAGAGAGAACATAGATGAATTTGACAAGTTTGATTTTGCCGCATGCAAACTGATTAAGAGCTTGGAGGGGTGTTAGATTCCAATCTATTTTTCCCATGATAAGACCTTGTATGAAGCAAGAATTCTGTGAGCTGATTATTGTTTTTTCTTTTCCTGCTTTAAATGCTTGATTGGTTTGAAATAACAGAAACGTACATGAAAAGTAAGGGAAAGCACCCTAAATATGGAGCATCTTTATTTTTTCCTATTTGTTCCAACAGGCATTATTTTTATAGTCTGCGGTGTCAGGATTCGTTGCACAACTCAAGTGTTTTGATCTTGTCTTGAGATTAAATTAGAATTAATTATAAAAAATGTATCTTAAATATCTCCTTTTTTTTTTAAAACATAAAAAAAAAATTTCATACCAAAAATATTACTTGTTAGTTTGAAAAATATCCCTCAGAAGTGTGTAGTATTTTTTATAAATTTTAAAAAGATCTTTTCAGGGCTCAAGTGATTCACCAAAGCAACGAGACCTTGAAAGTTGCTTTTTCAAGTGTCAGTAGTGGAACGTTCTGTCAATCCGGGAAGATTTTTGGTGACAAGACCTGGAGATATCAGAAGAGAGAATGATGACATGACTAACGAAAAATTCTGTGAAAAACATGATCGTCTATCAGTGGAAGATTTTTCGCGTTCAGTCAATCTATGCAGAGTGAATCGGTCCTTAATGAACCCTCAAAAGGACCTAGTTCGATGGGTACACGAAAGTGAACGAAGTTGCTTTGACTACAGAACTATGCCTGTCTGTTGGAGCGAATTGGAGGATTGGGTCAAGGGCTGCCCCCTCTTCCCCTCACTCTCCTTTCCCTAATATGAACCTTGAGTCATCAAAGCCTTTCTGACTCGGCCTGGCTCAGTCGCCCTACGCGACTGGTGCTTCAAAAGGCGAAACTCTCGGTCGTAGTTTGGTTATTTTAAAAGAATATCGTACTTAACATGAATAAAATATTTCATCTTGATAGAAATAAAATAAATTATTAGTATTAATCAAAAATTAAAGATTTAATATCCACTATCTCAAGAAAAAAAATGAAGTGATTTTTTTAAAAATTAAAATTTGAAATATTTTTTCTTACCCCCACTACCTTTCTCCTGCTGTAAACCAACCCACCCCCAATTTTTTCTTTTTAATTTTGTAAAATAATTTCTCCTTTAAATTTTTCTTAATAAAATCATACTCAACTCCCCCACCCCAACCCCACAAAGCCCTCACCCTACCGCCCACTCCTTACCAAAAAAAAAAAAAGAAGAGAATTTAGATATTAATTTTAGTTTTTTAAAAAGAAGATTCTAACCCTTCACTATTGTTATTTTAATATATTTTTCTCTCGTTGTGTTATAAATATTTTTAGATTTGTTTTCTATTTGCAACCGATTATCAATAAGATAAATCTTTTGTTTGGAGAAAAATCTTGCGGCAAGAAGAAAAACACTTTCCTAAAAAAATATGTATATATTTAATATTTATCTTTTTAACTAATACTAATAATTTATTTTATTTTTGACAAGCTGAAATATTTTGTCTTATATAAAATGTTCGTGGCAGTTTTTTTTAAATAAAAGAGAGTTTAATCTATGTACCATTAAAATATTGTAATAAAAGAGAGAGTGTGTCTCAAACTAATGAATCATAGTTTAAATATGAAGCAAAAACAAAAACAAAAACAAAAACAAAAACAAAAACAAAAATTTAAGTTTGTTTTTTATACTTATTAAATTATTCACCAAATAAATGGTTAGGGTGTCTGGACCCATAACACTAAATCTTACACTAAAATGGTATCAACACTATTTTGATGTAAATCAACTCCAACCTAGCTTACTAAATGTTACACAAAACATGAGTAGTTTATGTAAGGATTTATCATAATTCAAATTGTCAAACATAAACAAACATAAATCTTATAAAATTCAAGATTGTAAACCTATATGATTTTCACATAAATCTTCTTTACATTAATTCAGTCAAGAAAACATATCAGAATCAGCCATGAGATCTTGACTTGACTTGAGCGGAAGTCCTTTTTTTGTTCTTGATAAAATGTTAATTTTCTCTCTATTTTCCTTCTACTGATTTATTTTCATAATAGCGGTGCTGGAAAGTATGGTACTCTTCAGTTTTCAAAGGCAAAGAGAGGACCTTCACTTTCAATCCCACTTTTCATCAAAAAATGAGTAGGGGAAATTATACTTATAATAAACCTCCACCAAAATAAGTAGTGGGGTAGTGGAAAGTTACAATAACTTCCACCAATATAGGTTGGTGGGTGGTTTTAATAACTTCCAGCAACATAGATAGTGGGTAGTTTCGACTAAAGAAACTTTCACCATTAATCAGCCAATTAGAATTTAGTTAGTAATTAAATATTAAATCAATATTAATATTAACATGAGCCATAAAATTAACATACATGGACCATTAAAAACTAATATTTTCCCACTTGGCACACTTAACATCAATTACTTAATGGTTTAATAAACATTTCAATTACTATGTGCACATTTACTAAATTCAACATTATTTGTCATTTTGAATAAGTCAACTAATACGAGTCATGACGATCATATATCCTTTCTTGACATAATTCTTTTCACGTACCAAAATATTAGTATATTACTCAGTACAATCTTTAAATCCATAATGGTCCAATGATAAAACTTAGAGTACCTTTATCTAAACTAAAACCTGTTGACGTCACTTTCAACATAATGTATACAAGAGAAACAGGTAATTGTAACAGAAACATATACATAGTTGAGCTCAAAGTGTCAATTGCATAAACATATATAATAAAATCTTTGCAGAAAGTCATTCATTGCTATCCATAAGATCCATTCTTTCGATATGTTTAGCAAATATTTTAGGTGGTAATCCTTTCGTCAAAAGATCAACAATCATAAGCTTAGTGCTTAGATGCTCAATTATCACTTTATGTTTCTGAACTTCTTCTTTAACTAAAAATTACTTCAATTCCATATTCTTAGCACCCTTTGAATACCTATCATTTTTAGAGAAGAAAACTGTTGCAGTATTATCACAATAAAGTTTTAGCGGCTTGGAAGTACTGTCGACCAGTCCAAATCTTGAAATAAAGTTTCGCAGTCAACTAGTCTGAATTGTGGCCTCAAAGCATTCTACAAACTTAGCTTCTATAGTGGATGCAGATATAATAGACTGCTTTAGACTCTTCCATGAAATTACTCCTCCAACTAATAGGATCAAATATCCAAATGTAGATTTTTCTTCTATCCACACGACCAACATAATTTGAATCTAAATATCCAACCATGTTAAGATGATCAGATCTTCTATAAGTGAACATATAATCTTTTGTTCCTTGCAAGTATCATAACATAGCCTTTGCAGTCTTCCAGTGATCTATTCTTGAATTACTTTGATAACGGCCAACATCCCAACAACAAAAATTATGTTTGGTCTAGTACATGTCTAAGCATACATTAGGCTCCTAACAATTGGTGCATAAGAAATATTTTTCATTTGCTTACATTTTAATTCATTCTTTGGACATTGATTGAGACTAAATATATCTCTTTTCTGAATTGAAACACGACTGAATGAGCATTTTTCCATTCTAAATCTCTCTAATACATTATTAATATAAGCTTTCTGAGACAATCCTAACAATCCTTGTGATCTACCCAAAATATTTCAATCCTAATAACATAGGATGCCTCTCCCATATCTTTCATTTAAAAATTATTAGAAAGATATTTCTTGGTACTGTGCAACAAAACCAGATCTTTAGTATCAAGCTCTTGTCATCAGCATACAAACCTAACATAATAAACTTACTCCCATTGACCTTTACATAGACACACTGATCAAAAGTGTTTTTCTTAAATCCAAAGGTGACAATAGTTTTATTAAACTTAAGATACCATTGTCACGAAGCTTGTTTAAGTTCGCATATTGATGTAATGTCATGATCCAAGCCCAGGGCCTAGATGTGACACAGCGAATGGGGGACCCGAAGGAACCCCAAACATGCCTCTTAGCATATCAATCACACATCCTTGGTCGCGGAAGCAAATAACAACAATAAGGGATCTAAATAAGGGGAAGCGGGACTAAGGGGAGTCTTTGATAACCATTAAAGCGTAAAAGAGTCAAGCTCAACATAAGTACATTATAATATTCCAACAACACCTCTAAACATGGAATGGAGCGGGGGCCAAGACACTCCTGGGGCTCACCCTCATAATAATAAGTGTTCAACATGAAGAAGTCTCAATATTGCAAAAGTAATAACATTACGTCCTCAGACTTGAGGAATCACCAAAGCTCGCTTCAAAGGATCGTACTAGCCATGTGGAGGATGATCAAGAGGAGCTCCGTGTCCCTACATGGTAACATCATGTAGGCATAGAGTATGCATTAGTACTCTTGAATGTACTAAGTATGCAGTATGTAATGCATCAAGACATAAGCCAATATAGTCAAAATGCATAGCATAAGCAATAGATAAGTGAAATCTCAATATGGAATGCATAGTCAATGCTTAAAGTAAAACGTGCTTTTAAAAATCATTTAACTAATATAATACATGTGTGGGAAGAGACTCTAACCGACAAAAGTAAGACCAAGCAAGCTACAACTTGGAATCCTGATGATTATCCCTCATCGGTAAAGAGGTGGTCTACTTGCCAAGGTAATCCATACTTCACCTTATAGGAGTCCGTCCCATTTTGGAGAAATAACCCTCCTTAGAGGAACTCGTCCCATTTCGGTAAGGATTTCATTATAAAAATGCACTAAATTGATCCACTAGTAAAGCAAGGATAGAACATAATCCTATGTTAGCACATAGTTTGTGGAAAGGAATATGAACCCATGATGATGGTCCATGCCACATCTAATCCATCGGTGCTAAGCCCCATAGAATAATCGAAATAATCATATTTTAACAAATTTGTAAGAAACATGGAAAATATGACATGAGTAGTTCTAAAACATCTTTGGCCTCTAATGGTGAGCCTAACTTTAAAATATAAGAATAGATCATTATCAAACATTACCCTTGCATTAACATCAAAGGCCCATAAGAGGTAAAATCTTTGAAAAGGCGCTTAATTTGACATTAACAACATCATAACATGTTCATGAATTCAATACATTTTGAAAGCCCAAAATCATCATGAAGTCACTTGACTCATAAATCATGCAATAGATCATCAATAACTTTAAGAATCCTTGAAAAGACATATTATCAAACACATGGTGGGTTCATGATATTAGTTCAAAATCATGCACTTCAAGAGTGAAATAGAGTGAATAAAATGATTCGAAATCAACCCACCAACATATTGTAAAACCCTCATGTAAGGTACCTTGAAATCCATCATCAAATCTCACAATAGATCATTGTTTCATAGCTCAAAACATGCATAGTCTCAATAGATGTAATCAAATCATGGTATAAGCTTGAAAAAGATAGTCATGCATAATAGATCAACATTTCATAAAACCCCAACATAATTTATAATCATAATCTATAATAGAAGATACCCATAGGAAATATGCAATATTCATATAAAGGAAGATTAGGCTCTATGGGTGAAAGGACCCAATGGATGAAACCCACATACCTTAAACTTGGGTTTTCTAGATGCAGACTTGAAGGAGATTTGAAACTAGAATAGATTTCTTGAGATCCAAACTGAGCTTGAAATCCTTGGATTTGGATGGGAATTTTGATAAAATGGTTGAGAGGTTTTAGAGAAGGTTTTGAGTAATATGGAGTTGAAAATTGGCTAAGTATGGGATATTTCATATGTAAATGGGCATGGGGCCATGACTCCAATGCCCTTAGGCCAAAACATAAATTAGGAAAAAACTAACACTGCTCCACGATGGGTTCGCGTATCGGAGCCAGCGTGCTTCCACTAGTTTCAAAAAATTTGCAAAAATTATTTTTCGCTACGGATCTTCTAAAATCTAGGCTATACCCATTTTTCACTCAATTTTGCCCCCTGATCAAGAATATGATGTCAGACTTTCGATATCACGCACGTATTTTGAGATGTATTGAAATAACGATTTTGAGCATTTCCAAAGCACATGTTGGGGCATCTTAATATCTCCCCATTGGGAACATTCGTCTCTGAATTTCGAAGAAACATGCATAGGAGAAGCAATCATGAAGATTTTAGCCTGACATGAATGCAACAAATGCACTGAAACACTACTTTCAAAAATCTCAACATGAACGTCAAAAATCTCAACATGAATGTCAAAAATCACCATAAACTTGCTACCATGAACATGAATGCATGCAAAATAGTATGAGGCCTGAAACATAGGACTTGAAATCATATAGGGGACTTAACTATTACCTTTGGCTTGAGTAGAACGGAAGAGATATGGATATCACTTTCTCATGTCTGCCTCGGCTTCCAATGTGACACTTTCAACTTGTTGATTCCTCCAAAGGACCTTGACGGAAGCTACATCTTTGTTTCTCAACCTCTTCACCTATCTATCCAAAATCTCCACTAGGACCTCCTCACAGGTCAAATTATTTCCTACAATATCCACAACATCGAAGGGCACTATGGCACTTGGGTTACCCATACACTTTCTCAACATGGACACATGGAAGACCGGATGAACCATATCCATCTCCATAGGCAACTCCAACTCATAAGCAACCTTACCCACTCTCCTCAAAATTTTATAAGGACCCACAAACATTGGGCTCAATTTTCCCTTCTTTCCAAACAGGACCACACCCTTCATCGGTGAGACTTCCGAGTATACCCAATCATCAACCCCAAACTCAAGATCTCTTCTCCTCACATTGGAATAGGACTTTCGCCTACTTTGGGATGTTTCCAATCTCTTCCTAATCATCCTCACCTTCTCCGAGGCCTCCATGACCAAATTCGGATCTAGCAAAGCCATCTCCCCCACTTCAAATCACCCAACCAAGGATCTACAACGTCTACCATTGAGAGCTTCAAAGGGAGCCATACCAATGCTTGAGTGATAACTATTGTTGTAAGCAAACTTAATGAGTGGAAGATGTTCATCCCAACTATCCTTAAAGTCCAAAACACAATCCCTAAGCATATCCTCAAGAGTTTGGATAGTCCTCTCGGCTTGACCATCCATTTGAGGATGAAAAGCTGTGCTAAGCTTAACCTTGGTACCAAGACCTCTTTGGAAGGACCTCCAAAAGTGAGAAATGAAATGAGCACCACAATCCGAAATGATAGACAAAAGTACCACATGCAATCTAACCAACTCATGAATGTACAACTTCGCATAATCTTCGACACCATAAGTAGTTTTGATCGATAGGATAGCTAACTTTGTCATTCTAGCCACAACAACCCAAATAGAGTCAAAATGTTTCGTCGTCGTAGGCAACCCAACCACAACATCCATGTTGATCCCTTCCCACTTCCAAGTAGGAATCTCTATATCTTGGGCTAGGCCACCCGACCTTTGTTGTTCGACTTTCACTTGTTGGAAATTATGGCCTCTGGATATGAACTTGGCAATGTCTCTCTTCATACCACCCCACTAATGCACTTTCCTCAAGTCTCTATACATCTTTGTAGAATCAGGGTGAATGGAATAGGATGAATTATGGGCCTCCTTCAAGATCAATTCTTTCAAATCATCTACATTTGGCACACACAATCTACCTTGGTACCTAAGGGCACCATCTCCCCCTTGGGAGAAAACCTCCACTTTACCATCTCTCACCAAGCCCTTCAACTCTAGCAAGGTGGGGTCAAGATCTTTTTGGGTGAACACATATTGGAGACTCTTGTGGTTGGTAAACACATCAACAAGAACCCATACAAGTAGTGACGCAAAAGTTTCAAAGCAAATACCATGCTCGCTAATTAAAGATCATGGGTGGGATAATTCTTCTCATGCACCTTAGTTGTCTAGAGGTCTAACCTATCACCTTACCATTTTGCATCAAAACACACCCCAAACCAATTCTTGAGGCATCACAATTTACAACAAATCCTTCCAACCCTTCCGGTAGGAACAAGATAGGAGTGGAGACAAGTTTATCTTTCAAAGTTTAGAAACTCTTCTCACATTTATTGGTCCACACAAATTTCACCTTCTTTTGGGACAACTTTGTCATAGGGGAAGCAATAGAAGAGAACTCATTTACAAACCTCTGGTCGTATCCCACCAAACCCAAGAAACTCCTGATATCTGATGCAGTCAAAGGTCTAGGCCAATTTCCAATCAGCTCCATCTTCTTAGGATCCACCTTAATGCCATCACTCGACATCACATGGCCAAGAAAAGCAACCTCCTTCAACCAAAACTCACATTTTTCATGTTTAGCATACAATCTCTCCTTCCTCAATATTTGCAACACCACCCTCAAGTGATTCACATGCTCCTTCTCATTATGGGAATAAAACAAGATATTATCAATAAAGACCACCACAAACAAGTCAAGGTAGGGTTTAAAGACCCTATTCATGAGATCCATAAATATAGCCAAAGGACATAATCACAAACTCAAAGTGCCTGTACCTAGTCCAAAAAGCTGTCTTGGGAATATCACACTCCCTCACTTTCACTTGGTGATACCCGGACCGAAGATCAATCTTAGAGAAGTGACTAGCCCCTTAAAGTTTATCAAAAAGGTCATCAATCCTTGGTAGAGGGTACTTGTTCTTTCTGGTGATTGTATTAAGTTGCCGATAATCAATGTACATTCTAAGAGAACCATCCTTTTTCTTCACAAATAACACCGGTGCACCCCAAGGTGACTTACTAGGCCTTATAAGACCCTTCTCTAACAAATCCGTTAATTGCTCCTTTAACTCCTTCAACTCCGCCGGGGCCATACGGTACAGGGTAATAGAAATGGATTGAGTATCAGGAAGGAGGTCTATACCAAAGTCTATTTTCCTTTCGGGAGGAACACTAGCAAGCTCATCGGGAAAGACATTAAGAAACTCATTAATCACTGGAACCGACTCAATAGGAAGGACCTTGGACTCCACATCCCCAACCCTCACAAGATGACAGAGATAACTTTTAGAAATCTACTTTTGGGCTTTAAGATAAGAAATGAATCTACCCTTGACCACTACATTACGATTCTCCCACTTAAGGACGAGCTCATTAGGGAATTGGAATTTAACCCTACAGGTTCTACAATCAATAGAAGCATAATATGCATGCAACTAATCCATCCCAAGAATGACATCAAAGTCCACCATATCTAATTCAACAGAATCTTAAGGTAAGATTTTATGCAGATGGACATGGGGAAAATTTCTACAGACTCTTTTAGGAACAATGGACTCACCAATTAGGGTAGACACTTCACAAGGTTCTCACAACAATTCAGAAGTAACATGAAGCTTTGTGGCAACAAAAGGAGTAATAAAAGAAAGAGTGGCACCCAGGTCTATCAATGCATAAACATCAAAATCAAAAACCTTTAACATACCTCTTAAGCACCAAGCCAAGTCTAGGGACCCCTAGAAGGGTATGGTTGCGCATGTCGATGGTCATCCTCATAGTCTTTATTAACCTATGGACAATGTCTGGACTCGTGGTCCTTCACACTTAAAATATGCACTCAAACCGGCTAAACAATCTCCTTGATGGTGCTTCCCATACTTGTGGCACGGAGGAGAATCCTGAACACCAACACCCTTACCCTTCCTTTGAACAAATGGATAGTCACCAATCTTGTGGCCCATCTTGTCACACCTAAAGTATGCACCCGTGTTCCTCAGACATATGCCACTATGATGCCTCCCACATTTTGGGCACCTAAGATATGTCATCCTACCATTGCTATTGGGCTTAGCATATGGGAGCCTCACTTCAAATTGCGCCCTTGTTCTCCCTTCTTTTAAGGCCACTGGGCAACCCCTCATATTATGCCCAATACTGCCACACTTGAAGCAATCCGCAATCCCCACCAAGTACCTTCCTTGATGTTTCTTGCCACACCCTTGAAAAGTGGCAAAAGGGGTCCTTTTCTTTGGGTACTCAGGCACGAATAGTCTAGTAGAAGATGAAGCGATCTCAGCTTGGGATCTCTTAGCCCTTTTTTCACGCTCTCTTCCTTTGAAGCATCGGGGGCAACCACCGACTGGTTGAGTTGGGCGGTCACAGCTTTGGCCAATATCCATAGAGCATTATGAACCTTTGCATTGAAAATGTCATAGTTCTGAATAGCTTGAGACATGTTCTAAAACATAATGGGTAAGAATCAGGAATAAGCCTTAGAGGACTCATCTCTGTTGCACGATATAGATCATGAAGAAGGGAAACATTTCTTAAAATGCCTTATAGCCTCCCATTCATAGTTGTGGCGCGCCTCACAACCATGAACAAGACTATAATCGACGCGCATGGCCTAGGGCGTAGAGGTGACACGACAAATGGGGAACCCGAAGGAACCCCAAACAAGCCTTTTCGTATATCAATCACACATCTTTGGTTGCAAAAGCAAATAACCATAACAAAAGATATAATTAAGGGGAAGCGGGACTAAGGGAAGTCTTTGATAACCATTAAAGCGTAAAAGAGTTAAGCTCAACATAAGTACATCATAATATTTCAACAACACCTCTAAACATGGAATGGAGCGAGAGAAATGACACTCTATGGGATCACCCTCATAATAATAAGTGTTCAACATGAAGAAGTCTCAATATAGCAAGAGTAATAAATATTATGTCCTCAGACTTGAGGACACACCAAAGCTCACTTCAAAGGATCGTACTAGCCATGTGGAGGATGATCAAGAGGAGCTTCGGTCCCTACATGGTAACATCATGTAGGCATAGAGTATGTGTTAGTACATTTGAATGTACTAAATATGTAGGATACAATACAACAAGATATAAGCCAATATATTCAAAATGGGTAGTAATAAGCAATAGATAAGTGAGATCTCAATATGGCATGCATGGTCAATGCTTGAAGTAAAACATGCTTTACAATCATTTAACTATCATAAAATATAATCCATGTGTGGGAAGTGAGCCTAACTGACAAAAGTAAGACCAAGCGAGCTACAACTTGGAATCCCAATGCTTACCCCTCATCGGTAAAGAGATGGTCTATTTGCCAAGGTAAACCATACTTTACCTTATGGGAGCCATTTCGGAGAAGTAACCCTATTTACGGGAACCCGTCCCATTTTGGAAAGAATTTCATTAAGAGGTGCACTAAATGGATCCACTATAAAGTAAGAGTAAAACATAATCCTATGGTGGCATATAGTTTGAGGAATGAAATATGAACCCATGAAGATAGTCCATGCCATATCCAATCCATAGCTGCTAAGACTAATCCCATGGAATGATCGAAATAATCATACTTTAACAAATTTGTAAGAAACATGGAAAACATGACATGGGTGAAATGATGACTCAAGAATAGAATCCACCCTCATACCATCCCCTCAAAACCCTCATCCATAACTAAGGATTTTCTTCAAACTGCAAGCCTCCATTTTCAATCTTCATCAAGAGCTTCCTCAAAGCTAAAGTATGTGGGTTTTAGCCATTGGGTTCTTCTGCCCATGGTGACCTAACCTCCTTTCTACTCAATTTGCATGATTTAAAGTTGATTTTTCAATTGGATTTACTAGTATGAATATGTCTATGAACTATGTTAAAGCTATGTAAAGTTGTGACTGTTTTTCAATGTTTTGAGCTAGAAATCTTGCATCTATTGTAAGATTTGATAAGGAGTTTTGATGTATATTGCTTGAGGGTGTTGCAAGGTGTTGATTGATAGTTATACAATGGATTTTATAGCAAGATTTTATCTCTATACTTCATGGTTTTGTACTAGCATTACACAACCTCTAAGTGTTTGATAAAATGTTCGAATGTGGTTTCTTGGGGAATTGAAAATCAAAAGCATGAGATATAATATGATAGATGTTAAGATAATGAAATGATCTTATGCATATGATATAATCTATATAAAGTATTGCATTAGACCATGCCCTATCGGGGGGAGGGGGGGAGGACTAAGAGCATGGATAACCTAGTTGAGGGGTTAGTACCTCAAACACCAAGTTGGTAGGTGAGATTCTCACTAAACTAGATGAGGGGTTTATACCTCACACACCAGGATGATAGGTACAATTATCACTAACCTAGATGATGGGTTTGTACCTCGCACACCAGGGTGATGGGTGATATCATCACTAACCTACCAAGGAGTTTGGACTTTGAAAATCTAGCTTGGTCTCTTCTACACATATGATATACTATATGAGCATGAGTTACTTGAGCATGTTTCAATTGTGCATTGATCATACATGCCATATAACATATTATGCCTATTGCATATTGATATGCATTTTGATTATGATGCTTATTCCTTGTTGCATTGCATCCTACATACTTAGTACATTAAAACGTGCTAACACATACTCTTTCCTACATGATGGCACCATGTAGGAATCGGTGCTCAAGTTGATCCTTCTTCTCCTCCACGTGGCTAGTTTTGTGTTACTCAAGCTAGTTGGTGAGTCCTCCACTTCGAGGACCTTAGTCTATGTTTGTCTTATTATGTATTGAGATATTCTTAATTATTGTCTATTTTGACTATGAGGGTGAGCCAAGTTGCTTTTCCTTGGCCCCCGCTCTTATCTATGTATTAGAGGTACTTGTTGGACATATTATGTATCAATGATGTGAGCTCGACTCTTTCTCTCTTGATTATAATGTTGTGCAAGCTTTCCCCTTAGCCCTTTTCCCCTATTCTTACTCTTTATGTCTTTTATATTCTTCTGCAACCGATGATGTGTAATGACAAGTTAAGAGTTTTGTTTAGGGTTCCTTCGTGTTCCCCATTCGCTGTGTCATGTCTAGGCCCTGCGCTTGGGTCGTGTAAAACTTGGTATCAGAGCACTAGGTTGATAGATCCTCATAGTCCTACACACCACGTCGATTAGAGTCCTATTTATGGTTGTTAAGCACGCCATAACTATGAATAAGAGGCTATGAGACGTTTTAGGAAAATGTTTCCCTTCTTCATGTTCTAAGTTGTACTATAGAATCGTGGCAGGTTTTTCCCCTAATGATTGTTCTTGGTTATGATAGATCATGGCAAACACTAGAGGAAGAAGGGCCTAAACTCCCGACGAGCAACCTATCAATAATGAGCTTCGGATGCTCATTATGCTTGCACAAGTTGTGGCCAACCAAGTCAATTAAGGGGCCCAAGCCCCTCATGCTACCACTCCATGAGCCAGGGTAAGGGACTTTATAAGGATGAACCCTTCGGTATTGCATGGGTTAAAGGTGGATGAAGATCCATAAGAGTTCATTGATGAGGTCTACAAGATCTTGAATATCATGGGTGTTGGCTGAATGAAAAGGTGGAGTTGGCGACGTACCAACTCAAAGGAGCAGCCCAAATATGGTAAGATCAATGGAAGGGTGAGAAGGGAATTGATAATGTGGTGCTTTGGGAGGATTTCAAATTGTCTTTCCTTAATCGATTTTTCCCTCTTGAACTTATGGAAGCTCAGTTGGTAGAGTTCATGAACTTGAAACAAGGTGCTATGAATGTGAGGGAGTATGCCCTCAAGTTTAATCAACTTTCAAAGTATGCTTCTCATTTGGTGACCGATCCTAGATCTAGGATGAATAAGTTCATGATGGGGGTCTCCGACTTGGTAAGTGAAGAATGCCGGCCTGCCATGCTAATTAGTGACATGGACTTGTCTCAGTTGATGACCTATGCCGAGTAGATGGAGGAGGAGAAATTAAGGAAGAGAAGGGGGCATGAGGCCAAGAGGGCCCGTCTTGGGGGTAACTTCCAAAGGGGTGCCCGATTCCATCAAGGTCAAGGGTCACATCATGTTACTAATAGGGAGTTTGCTAATGATTTCCCTAAGCCTCAAGGTGTTGGTGGTATGGCTCCTTATGATGTGTGTCCTAAATGTGGAGGGGGTCATAGGGGCCCATGTTTGAAGAGTTCTAATGCATGCTATGAATGTGCGGAGCTTGGTCACAAGAAGATAGATTTTCCAAGAAACCGTGGCAAAGGTCGGAGTGCATATGCGGTTCTATTGGGTAGAGGAGGTCCTCAAGGTGGTTCCCTAAGGAACAATCTTTTTATACTTTACATGGGAGGCAAGGGGTTTGTGAGGTTCTCGATGTTGTTACCAGTATGTTGAAAATATTTGACTTTGATGTATATGCTTTGATTGGTCCAGGTGCCACTCTTTCCTTTGTTACCCCTTTTGTTGCTAAAAAGCTCCATGTTGACCCCAAGTTGTTGCATGAGTCATATGAAGTGTCTACTCCTATTACTGCCTCTATTGTTGCTAAGAAAGTTTATAGAAGTTGTCCTATTTACATTTTTCATCAGTTGTTGCCTTATGATCTTGTTGAATTAGACATGGTAGATTTTAATGTCATTCTTAGGATAGATTGGTTGCATGCCTACTATGCTTCTATTGATTGTAGAACCCATAGGGTTGAATTCTAATTTTCAAATGAACCCGTCCATGAGGGGGAAAGTCAAGATCTGGTGGTCAAGGGTATCTTCATTTCTTGCATTAATGCCCGTAAATTGATCCCTAAGGGGTGTCTTTTACCATCTAGTGAGGCTTAAATATATGGGTCCAAAGTCCCTTCCATAAAGTCGATTCAGGTTGTAAATTATTTCTTGATGTATTCCCAAATGACCTTCCCGGTGTTCCTTGCAAAAGGGAAATAAATTTTGGTATAGACCTCCTCTCCGATACTCAACCTATCTCTATTCCCCCTTACCATATGGCCCGGATGGAGTTGAAGGAGTTAAAGGAACAATTGAAGGATTTGTTGGAGAAGGGATTTATTAGGCCTATGCTCCGGTGTTGTTTGTGAAGAAGAAGGATGGGTCACTTAGAATGTGGATTGACTACCGGCAACTCAATAGGGTCACCATCAAGAATATGTATCCTCTTACAAGAATTGATGATTTGTTTGACCAATTGCAAGGGGATAGCTTTTTCTCTAAGATTGATCTTCAGTATGGGTATCATCAAGTGAAGGTGAAGGAGTGTGATTTTCCCAAGATAGCCTTCCGGACTAGATATGAGCATTATGAGTTTGTTGTGATGTCTTTTGGGTTAACCAATGCACTAACCATCTTCATGTACCTAATGAATAGGGTGTTCAAACCCTACTTTGATTCCTTTGTTGTGGTCTTCATTGATGATATATTGATCAATTCACATTGTAGGGAGGAACATACGTGGCATTTTAGGGTTGTGTTGCAAATATTGAGGGAGGAGAGATTGTATGCCAAATATGAAAAGTATGAATTTTGATCAAAGGAGGTTGCATTCTTGGGTCATGTGGTGTCAGGGGATGGTATTAAGGTGGATCCTAGAAAATCGATGTGATTAGAAATTGTCCTAGACCATTGACTCCGTTGGATATTAGGAGCTTCTTGGGCCTAGCGGGTTATTATAGAAGGTTTGTGAATGGGTTCTCCTCCATTGCTTTCCCTATGACAAATTGACTCAAAAGAAGGGTAAGTTTGTGTGGAACGATGAGTGTGAGAGGAGCTCCCAAACATTGAAAGACAAGCTTGTGTCCGCTGTAATATTATGACTACCAGATGGGCTTGAGGGATTTGTGGTGTATTATGACGCTTCCGGTGTTGTTTTGGGTTGTGTGTTGATGTAAAATAGGAAAGTCATAGCTTATGCTTCTAGACAACTCAAGGTACATGAAAGGAACTACCCTACCCATGATCTAGAGTTAGCCGCCATTGTGTTTGCATTGAAGATTTGGCATCACTACTTGTATAGGGGGCATGTGGTTGTGTTCATCGATCATAAGAGCCTCCAATATGTCTTCACTCGAAAAGATCTCAACTTGAGGCAAAGGAGATGGTTAGAACTTCTTAAAGACTATTATATGAGTGTGCAATATGGTGCAGATGCTTTGAGTAGGGTCTTTATGGGTAGCCTAGCTCATGTCGATGGTGGTGATAAGGAAATGGCTAGGGAGGTGCATCAATTGGCTAGATTAGGGGTTAGGTTGGAAGAGGTTGGTGATGATGGTGTTATTGTCATTGATGTGTCTACATCTTCATTGGTTGATGAGGTGATAGCAAAACAAGATCTTGACTCCTCCTTGCTTGAACTTGAAGGCCTTAGTGAAAGAGGGCAAAGTAGAGGTTTTCTCCCCAGGGGGAGATGGTGCCCTTAGGTACCATGGTAGGTTGTGTGTACCTTGTAGTGACAGTTTGAGGGAGAAAATCCTTGATAAGGCCTATAATTCTTCTTATTCTATCCACCCTGTTCCACCAAAATGTATAGAGACTTGAGGGATGTGTATTGGAAAGGAGGCATAAAGAGGGACATTGCCAAATTCATTTCCGGTTGCCATAGTTGTCAACAAGTCAAAGCCGAGCATCAAAGGTCGGGTGGCCTAGCCCAAGACATAGAGATTCCTACTTGGAAGTGGGAGGCGATTAATATGGATTTTGTGGTTGAGTTGCCCAAGACTAGGAAAGGTTTTGATTCCATTTGGGTTGTGGTTGATAGGATCACGAAATCGGGTCACTTTCTACCGGTTAAGACCAAATATGGGGCTGAAGAGTATGCAACGTTGTACATCTATGAGTTAGTGAAGTTACATAGGGTTTCTTTGTCCATCATATTGGATCGTGGTGCACAATTCACTTCATACTTTTGGAGGTCTTTTCAAAGGGGTCTAGTTCACCTTAGTACGACCTTTCACCCTCAAACGGATCGCCAAGCCGAAAGAACCATTCAAACCCTTGCAGATATGCATATGACATGTGTATTGGGGTTGAGGGGTAGTTGGGATGACCATCTTCCTTTGATTGAGTTTGCGTACAACGCTATCACTCTAACATCGGTATGATTCCTTTTGAGGCTTTTTATGGGAGATGTTGTAGATCACCGGTTGGTTGGTTTGATGTTGGAGAAGTGGATTTATTGGGACCGGATCTAGTTATGGAGGCTCTTGAGAAGTTTAGGATGATTAGGGAAAGGTTGAAAACAGCCCAAAGTCATCAATAATCCTATGCCGATGTGAGAAGAAGAGACCTTAAATTCAAAGTGGGTGATTGGGTTTATTTGAAAGTTTCTCTAACGAAAGGTGTGGTCCGTTTTGGTAAAGAGGGAAGTTGAGTCCAAGATATGTTGGTCCTTATGAAGTGATAAAGAGGGTTGGCAAGGCAGCTTATGAGTTGAAGTTTCCTAGTAAAATGAATTTGGTTCATTGGTGTTCCATGTCTTTAAGTTGAGAAAATGTGTTGGTGTTCCCAATGCTATTGTGCCTCTTGATGTTATGGGTGTTGTTGAGGATAACATGACTTATGATGAGGTTCCAGTTTAGATTTTGGATAGGCAAGTGAAGAGTTTGGGAACAAGGAGGTGACATCCGTTAAGGTCCTTTGGAAGGAACCAACAAACCGAAAGTGCTACATGGGAGGCCAAGGCGGACATGCAAAAGCTGTATCCTTATCTCTTCTACTCCACTCAATCCTAAGGTACTAAATCTAAGTCCCCTATGTGATTTTAAGTCTTATTTTTTAGCCCCTACATCATTCATATTCATTCATGTTCAAGTTGACAAATTTATGATGAGTTTACACTTATGTTGAGGTTTTGAAAATGGTGTTTAATTGTCATGTTGCATTCTTGTTGGGGATGATTTGTTCATGATTACTCTTATCTTGTACGTCTCTTTTACATTCGGGGACGAACATTCCCAAGGGGAGATATTAAAACGATCCCAAAAAGTGCTCGAAAATGTATTTAAATTCCATATATCTCAAAATTCATACACGATATCAAAAATCCGACTTCATATTCTTGTTCAAGGGATCCAAATTAGGGGGAAGAGGATCTAACCCCGATTTAAGAGCTAACGATTAGGAATTTCATTTTTTCATAAATTTTCTTATCCAAAATCGATTTGCGACAGTGCCACGACGCGCAGCTGTCGTGGTCATGTATTAATTGTTCATAGTGATTTTTATCTTGGTCCAAGGCTTTTGGGGCTTGGACCTAAGTGTTCCCAAAGGTGTTTTTACTTATACTTATTCATATTTCACCCTCATATCATCCTAAACATTCTCCAATATCCTCTCAAACACAACCATATTTTTCACTCCCAAATTCAAGTCTCAAAACCCTCATCTTGAACTAGGGATTGTAAAGCTTCAAGCCTCCATTTTCAATCTTCATCAAGAGCTTCCTCAAAGCTAAGGTACATGGGTTTTAACCATTGGTTTCTTCCACCCGTGGTGCCCTAACCTCCTTTCTACTTAATTTGCATGATTTAAAGTTGATTTTTCAATTGGGTTTACTAGTATGAACATATCTATGAACTATGTTAAAGCTATGTAAACTTGTGACTGTTTTGCCATGTTTTGAGCTATAAATCTTTGATCTATTATAAGATTTGATGAGGGATTGTGATGTATATTGCTTTAGGGTGTTGCAAGGTGTTGATTGATGTTTTACAATGTATTTTCTTCCATGATTTCATCTCTATACTTCATGGTTTTATACTAGCATTACACACCCTCTAAGTGTTTGATAAAATGTACGGATGTGGTTTCTTTAGGAATTGACAGTCTAAAGCATGAGATATGATATGATTGATGTTATGATGATAAAATGAGATTATGCATATGATATAATCTATATAAAGTGTTGCATTAGACCATGTCCGGTCCAGGGGGACTATGAGCTCGGATAACCTAGTTGAGGGGTTAATATCTCAAACACCAAGGTGGTAGGTGAGATTGACACTAACCTAGATGAGGGGTATGTACCTCACAAAACAGGGTGAAAGGTGCAATTATTACTAACCTAGATGAGGGGTTTGTACTTGGCACACTAGGGTGATAGGTGATATCATCACTAACCTACCAAGGGGTTTGTACTTTGGAAATCTAGCTTGGTCTCTTCTACACATATGATATCCTATATGAGCATGAGTTACTTGAGCATGTTTCACTTATGCATTTATCATACATTCCATATTGTTATATTACGCCTATTGACTATTGATATGAATTTTGATTATGATGCCTATCCCTTGTTGCATTGCATCCTACAAACTTCAAACGTACTAATGCATATAATTGCCTACATGATGTCACCATGTAGGAACCGGTGCCCTAGTTCCATGTAGCTAGTTCTGTACTACTCAAGCTAGTTGGTGAGTCCTCCACTTCGGGGACCTTAGTCTATGTTTCTCTTATTATGTATTGAGACATTCTTCTTTATTGTCTTATGTGGACTATGAGGGTGAGCCCGGTTGCTTTATCTTGGCCCCTGCTTTTATCAATGTATTAGAGGTTCTTGTTGGACATTATATATCTATGATATGAGCTCGACTCTTTGTCTCTTAATTATGATGTTGTGCAAGCTTTCCCCTTAGCCCTTTTCCCCTATTCTTACTCTTTATGTCTTTTATATGCTTCCGCGACCGATGGTGCGTAATGACAAGTTAAGAGGCTTGTCTGGGGTTTCTTTGGGTTCCCCATTTGCCGTGTCATGTCTAGGCCGTAAGCTTGGGTCGTGACATATGATGTCGGACTTTCGATATCACTCACAGATTTTGAGATATATGAAAATTACGATTATGAGCATTTCCGAAGCTCATTTTGGGCGTTTCATGTAACACCTTACAAAATATGTTAGAATGACCTAATGATAGATGCCTTACATAGCGCATCACTCGTATACGTTTTGATAAATATGAAGCCGGATTCTTGATCAAGAAGTATAAACTGTGTGGAATGATGACCTTGTTTGACGTTTAAGCCAACGGTATCGAAAAATAATTTTTTCCAACTTTTTGCACTTTTTAGAGGGTTCGCGAGCTCTCCGTATAGTGGAGATAGTTCATTTTAGTGTAAAAATGACTGAGAATCATCCTAGAGTTATAATAGGAGAAAATTGAACTTCACGCGAAAATGAACTGCACTAGAACAAGTCCAAATCATGCTCCCGTTCTCCCATAGTACAATTTTTTTTTTGAATTTTTCATATTTAAGTAAGGGCAATTGGGTCAAATCCCTGAATCCTTATATACAAAAATGTCCAAAATTTCCACCATTTTTAGCCCTATTTGACTCACACAATTATCAAAAATTCTCTCTAAACTCTCCAAAATTTCTCTTCCAAAATTCTCCTAAATTTCCAGGGTTTCAAGACATAGCCATTGAGGGCCAAACTTCGAAGAGATTCTAGGGCTTCTTCAAGATTTCCTCTTATATTTTCAAAACCTTCCACCCATGGAGTCCAAAAATCCATATCAACTCAATCCTCTAATTTCAAGGTTTATTCCATTATGGGTACTTATTATTTCTAATCATATGCATGATTTTTTTATGTTAGAAATTTTCATTTCTTGATTTGAAATGCATGAGATGAGTTAGTATTCATGAACCCTCTACATTACTACATTGAGTTAATGATTTCTTAAATGGGTCTTGTTAAATCTTTACCTAAAATGCTATATGTTGGTTTTAATCATGAAAATTATGTTCAAATGAGTATATATTTTCATCTAATTGCATGAGTTGATGAATTTTGAAAAATCCCCTTCCTTAACTATTATATGTCTTTGAATCTCATCATGGGTTGTCTAAATTATGATTTATGAGATAATTTTCATGATGCCCTAATTAGGATTTCTCAATGATTATGGCGAGTTATTTTGAAATGGTTTCAAGTGATTATGTTTTACCTCATTCAGGCATGTTACTCTTGAATTTCATGATTTTAAGTCTATATGCATGAACCCACAAAGTTTTGGAACTAAGCTCATATGATGAAGTATCTCATGTGTGATGAAAAGGTTTTACTATATGTATGCAAATTCATGATATTATGAATGATAAGGGCTATTATGTACGTTATGAAACTTGTTGAAATCCTATGAAAGCTATGCATTATTATAAAGCCCTCTTTAAGATGTTATGATCCACAAGGGTTTAACGTTCATTAGGATTAATGTGGGTTATCATAAATATGTTATCAATTAATGATTTCCACCACAATCATGCATGGATTACATTAAGTTACATGCTTTAAGTTGTAATGACTCAAACCTAGGGTCTAGGAGTGACATGGCAAATGGGAACCCGAGAGTCCCCAAGCAAGCCTCAAAGTATCCATAATCACATCATCAATTTGGAAGCGTAAGCAAATAGTAAACACAGTTCTCTAAGAGACGAAAAAGTAAGACTCACTCTATGGGGATCTCATAGGAAAAAGGATTAATATGGTTTTACATAACACGTAGCACGTAAAGACTAAGGGGTAGGTAAGTATGACTACTCTATGGGGGAAATTCAAGATTTAGGATCTTTTACATCATTACATAAAAACATATCATAATACTCATAATCAATCCATATAACGATATCCAATAGATAACTATATCCATAATTCGAATCTCTGAATACAACAATTAGCATATAAACATAAAAGAGTCTAAAAGATGTCTAACAATACCTCTAATCATAAGATAGGACAGGGACCAAGACATATCCCAGGCTCACCCTAAGGTAAACAACATAAACTAAACATCATAGGTAGAGGAATGGTGGTTTGTCCTTGGAAGATAGGACTCACCACAACAAGTGTATCAAGATCCAATCTAGCTGTCATACGGTGGATGAAAGTAGTCCCTGACCCCTACATGATTAAATCATGGTGGAAAAAGTATGCATTAGTACGTTTGAATGTACTAAGCATGCAGGCATGTAATATATATGACTTACCAAACCTGCATTCAATGTTAGATGGCAAGGGCACGTAATATAGAAAGAGATGTATATATCAAGAGATGTAGTATAACAATATGCCATGAAATCCATGATATATGAAATGCCATAATGCTCATATATAGTGGGGATGGGACCATAACTGACATCTCAAAATCGTGCGAGGTGTTACATGAAATTGCTTGATGCTGACTTCCTATCGGGTGAGAGAAGATCACTTGCCAAAGGTAATCTAAACCACACCTTATGATCTGGTCATTTCGATGTGATGGCCACCTTTCTTATGGCCGGTTATTTCAAAAGATTTCAATTTTATTTCATATCCTATCATATCAATATGTAACCATTCCTTATGACCCAGTCATTTCGATAATGACTACCACATACCTTTGCTAGTACATAGTTCAAGGAAAGGGAGAGGGCCTTTAGGGATAGCCCTGACGCCCCTAATCCATTCGGCGCTAAGTCATCATCCCACAAGAAGACTTATATATATATACATACTTTCAAAAGAGGCAATAGTCATTTCAAATCATTTCAATGCACACTTGGGGCTCAAAAGCCAAGCATTCTTCATAATCATTTACACTTGGGCTCAAAAGCCAAATCACTTTTCAATCCATACTTTTCATGCATAGGAATAGCTCATTCACTTAACAATTCGGTGCAAGCATCCAATATGCTCCAAGAGCCAATAACAATAGATATTTATGTGATCACATTCTTGTCATAACCATATATATAAGCTTAATTCACGAAAATCGTTTTCATAAAAACATATGTGAGAATAACCCACTGATAATTCCATAAAATCCAATATTCATGAATGCATATGCCATGAGTGATATGTGAATAACAATGAACAATATTGATTCATTCTTAAATCATTAATACAATATGAAATTCAAGTAAATTCTTAAGTAAAATCAACATTCAAATCACAATTTAGATTACCCACACTCAAATGCAACTTTAAAGGGACAATGCATAATCAAATCTTTATAATAATCATGTATTCAACATATTAGGGCTTAAATCAATTGAAAATCAACAATAAAGCATCGACCATACTTTAATTGTATTTAATAAATAATAATCTTCAAAACCCATATTTAAAGTAAGCAAAATTTCCATATATCAAGTGTAAAAAGAGTTAGGTCTTCTTAGTTGAAAGGGACCAAGAATCAATCCCACATACCTTAGCTAATAGAGAAGATTCAAGAAGAAATTTGACAAAGAAAAAGGTCTTCTATTGATTCCCAAGCGTAGTCTTCACAAGAGTTCTTGAGAGAGTTCCTGGGAGAGAGTTTAATATAATTCTAAGTGTAAGAATGAATTTGAATGAGGGAAATAGAGTATAGGTCATCTGAATGTCTTTAGGTAGCATAGAAAGTCACATATGACCCTTAGGAGAAACCATAATTACGAAAAAACCATTAATGAAATGAGTAGAAAAATGTTCCCAGGGTCCATATGGAGGGGTATACGACCCATGATAGAGTATACGGTCTGTATACTTCTCCCGTGATCCAACACTTAGAAAACTTTTCATTAACGAAGGTCCGAGATGGTAATCCCATACTTAGAAAATTCAATATAAGTACCCATACAGACGACTTCATGATTCGTACCAAGGTATATGGGCCTATGCCTCCTTCGTGAAGCTTCACTCATAAAA
This sequence comes from Solanum medicagineum, assembly GCA_026153255.1. Classification (NCBI taxonomy): domain Eukaryota; kingdom Viridiplantae; phylum Streptophyta; class Magnoliopsida; order Solanales; family Solanaceae; genus Solanum; species Solanum medicagineum. The sequence goes on from JAPFFP010000099.1 coordinate 601,181, forward strand.
ATTCTTCAACAACCAAGTTCCGAGAAGGTGATTCAATACGTAAAAACTTTTCACTCCAACGCCCACACGGAGGCCCTCATGGACCATGAAGGACTATACGGTCCGTGAGAGGGGCCATGTGAAATGCCTTGGATAAAAAATATGGATTTTCAAGGCCATGGCAGCCAAATGGTCTACCACACGGTCCGTGTGGGGTCTATGTGTGGTATTCATAGTCTCAAACTTTCTCATTAAGGCCAGTACTTTCTACACAATGCCAAGGGCCACTTTAAGGAGCCTCTACATGGTCTGTATACCCTCAAATGGACCATGAAGGCTTCTTTAAAGAATCAACTTGGTCCAAAACATTCCAGAACCAAAATTCCAAGCTTCATTGAGGTCGTTCGAAGTTTCGGGTCCTTACATAAGTTGATTCCAAACTTTATCCCACATATTCACCCTAGCCTATGTTGAGATATGATCATGACCAATTGCAGTTTTCCATAAAGATGGACCAAGTTATAAAAAAGAAATTTTCCAGGAGTGAACGCTTATGAGATGATCTGTGCTTACTATTGACTTATGAAAGTTCTTAATGAATGAATAAATGACGGTGGAGGATCTCCCATCTAATTAATGAACTACGTTTATGAATGTTTGATGGTGGAGGATCTCGCATCTAAGGAATGATTAAGGAGCTGTCCTTTGACTTTGACTTTATGATGTAAAAAAGGGTTGGGAATTGGATAAAATTGCCTTCCACATGACTTTTCATGATGTAAATGATATGACTCTATGACTTATGATTTTCCAATCTTGTGAGAGAATTACCTAGCAATGAGTGGATTAGAGCTGAGTATCCAAGTCACAAAATGAAGTGCTATCACAGATAAAGGGGTTAGAGGCAAATACCAAAATCCTTAAGAGGTGAGTACCCTATCTTAAGGGCTTGGAGGTGAATATCTGAGTCTAAGAACTAGAGGTGTAAGGATCCGAACCAAGGGTGCCTTAACGGCGCTTGAATTTATATGTTTTTGATGTTTTGACCAAGGTGACACTCCATGGTCACCTCCACGAGCCGTGGAGGCTTCCTAGGGTGGCTGTTGGCCTTGTGCACGGAATGACTTATCTTATGGTGGAGTTCAAGACCAAGAGGCCCTCCACTGAGCCCTTCATGGCTCGTGTTACTCACCACCAGCCACGAAAGTGGCTCATAGTAGGTGCCCTTAACTTGAAAGTCACTGTGGGGCGAAGGAACTTACCACATACCCTTCTACAGCTCATATAACCCACTATGGCTCATGGTGAGGTCTAGTGAGGGTGTTAGTCCTGAAAAATTCTAAGTATCAAAGTATCGTATCAGAAT
>JAPFFP010000099.1:610040-630329 GCA_026153255.1 Solanum medicagineum
AACTCTGCCGAAATTTTGGTAGAATTTCGTAAGCTTAGCTTGGAAGTTTTGTGACTCGATAGTGGGTTAAGTGCCTAGTCGGCACAAGTCATGGCCCCGGGGTTGGGCTGTGACATAATTAGATCAGATAGAGGTGGTGAGTTTTATGGAAGATATGATGAAACTGGAAAATACCCTGGTCATTTGCTAAATTCCTTGAAAAGCATGACATATGTGCTCAACACACAATGCTAGGCACACCACGAGAAAATGGTATGGTGAAAAGGCATAACCATACATTAATGGATATGGATAGGAGTATATCGAGTAATTCATCTCTACCTATTTCTTTGTGGATATATGCTTTAAAGGCTACCGTTTACTTACTAAATAGGTTCCTAGTAAAGCAGTTGCAAAGACACCTTTTGAACTGTAAACTGGTAGGAAACCTAGTTTGAGGGACCTGCATGTTTGGGGTTGCCCGACATAAATTAGGATTTATAATCCACAAGAAAAGAAACTGGATTCAAGAACAATCAGTGGTTTCTTCATTGGTTATCTGAAAAAATCAACGGAGTATAGATTTTACTGTCTTAATCATAGTACAAGAATTGTTGAAACTGGAAATGCTAGGTTCATTGAGAATGGTGAAGTTAGTGGGAGTGAGGAACCACGTAATTTGGAAATTAAAGAAGTTGAGGTTCAAATTTTTGTACCTTATACTTCTTCTAAAGTTGTTGTTCCTGAAGTTGTTGTACAATCTAATAGTCAACAAGAACAACAAATTGATGCTCCTCCTAATCATGATGAAGTTAGAATTGATGAACAAGTAGTGGATGAACCATAAGAAGTAGCATTAAGCAGATCTCAAAGACAAAAGAGATCTGCTATTTCTGATTATTATTCGGTATATCTACATTAGTTAGAAATTGACTTGGGAATTGATAATGATCCAGTCTCATTTTCATAAGCCATTGAAAGTAAAAATTCTGATAAATGTATAGAAGCCATGAAAGATGAGCTGAAGTCTATGGAATATAATCATGTTTGGGACCCTGTTGAATTGCCTGAAGGTTGCAAAAGAGTCAAGTGTAAATGGGTCTTTAATACAAATGAGTCTCAACTGGCAACATTGAACATCACAGGGCCAGACTTGTTGCCAAAGGTTTCACTCAAAAAGATGACAACGATTATAGGGAGACCTTTTCACCTATCTCTAGAATCGATTCACTCAGAATTATAATGGCTTTAGTAGCTCATTATGACTTAGAGTTGCATCAAATGCATGTGAGAACAACCTTTCTGAATGGGAATTTAGAAGAAGAAGTTTATATGAATCAACTTGAGGGGTTTTCTATCAAAGGAAAGGAACACATGGTGTGTAAACTTAAGAAGTCAATATACATACTTTAACAAGCTTCCCGAAAATGGTATCTTAAGTTTAATGAAACTATTGTCACCTTTAGATTAAGGAAAACACCGTTGGCCGGTGTATATATCTGAAGATCAGTGGAAGTAAGTTTATTATGTTAGTTATGATGTTGATGGCATCTTGCTTGCTACTAATGATCTTGGTTTATTGCACAGTACCAAGAAATATCTCTCTAACAACTTTGAAATGAAAGATTTGGGAGAGGCATCCTATGTGATTGAGATAGAAATATTTCGAAATAGATCAAATGGATTGTTGGGATTGTCTCAGAAAGTTTACGTTAATAAAGTGGTAGAGATATTTAAAATGGAAAAATGCTCATCTAGTCTCATTCTAATTCAGAAAGAAGATAAATTGTCTCAATCAATGTCCAAAGAATGAATTGGAATGTAAGGGAATGAATGATATTCCTTATGCATCAATCATTGGGAGCTTAATGTATGCCCAGACATATACCAGACCAGACATAAGTTTTGTTGTTAGGATGCCGGGGCATTATCAAAGTAATCCATGAGTGGATTACTAAAAGGCTGCAAAAAAAGTGTTACGATACTTGCAAGGAACAAAAGATTATATGCTCACTTACAGAAGATCTAATCATCTAAATTTGGTTGAATATTCAAGTTCAGATTATGCTGGTTGTGTGGATACAGGTAAATCCATATTTGGATATTTGTTCCTATTAGCTGGAGGAGCAATTTCATGGAAGACTGCAAAGCAGTCTGTTATAGTTGCATCCACTATGAAAACTAAGTTTGTGGCATGCATTGAGGCCACAATTAAGATTAATTGTCTATGTAACTTTATTTCAGGACTTGGGCTAGCCAACAGTATTTCCAAGCCCCTGAAAGTTTACTGTGATAATATGAGAGTAGTTTTGTTCTCTAAAAATGATAAATATTCAAAGGGTGCTAAGCATATGGAATTGAGATAATTTTCAGTTAAGGAAGAATTTCATAAAGTTAAAGACATAAAGTGTCAATTGAACATATAATTACCAAACTTATGATTGCGGATCCTTTGACCAAAGGATCACCACCCAAAACATTTATTGAACATGTTTAAAGAATGGGCCTTATGGATAGCAATGAATGACTTTTTGTAAAGATTTTATTATGTTTAGGCAATTGAAACTTTGAGCTCAACTATGTATGTTTCTATTATTATTACCTGTTTTCTCTTGTATACATTATGTTGAGAATGATGTTGATAGGTTTTAGTTTAGATAAAGATATTGTAAAATTTAAAGGTTGTGCTGAGTAATATATTAATATTGTGGTACATAGAAGGAATTATGTCAAAGAAGGGATATATGAACGCCATGACTCGTATTAGTTGCTTATTCAAAATGACAAATGGTTTTGAATTTAGTAATGTGCACATAGTAATTGAATTGTTTATTAAAACCATTAAGTTATTGATGTTACATGTGCCAAGTGGGAGAATGTTAGTTTTTATGGTCCAAGTATATTAATTTTATGGCTCACACTAATATTAATCTCGGTTTGATATTTAATTACTAACTAAATTCAAGTGGATAATGTTTAGGGAAGTTATGAAACCACCCACTACCTATGTTCGTGCAAGTTACTGTAACATCCCACCATCCACTATGTTGGTGGAAGTTATTGTAATTTTTCGCCACCACTCTTATCCTAAATTCCCACCACTACCTACTACTTATGTTAATGGGAAGTTGTGGGTATGTTAGTGGGAAGTTATGGGTAGGATAATAGGAAGTTATGATATAGTACTGGGAAGTTATGGCAAGTTATATTATGATTATAACTTTCCTTACCCATGATGATTGAGACAACCCCAAAAAGTGCCCAGAAATGTGCCTCGGAATGCCCAGAATTTTAATCTCTATATATCTCAAAATTTATTCATTATTTCGAATATCTGACTTCATATTTTTTATCATGGGGTTAAAATTAGATGAATAAAGGTCTAACCCTGATTTAAGAGTGAAATGTTAGTAATTTCAATTTTCAAAAGTGCAATTTTCGGAGAACAATATGCGCCGCCTCTGCCACGCGCACTAGTGTTATTTGGTGACTACTTTTTTTTAATTTGTCCAAATTTTTCTAAGTATTGGGCCCAAGTTTCCCCAAACGAGTTTTTACCTATACTTAGCCAAATTTCACCGTCATATCCCCCAAAATATTTCCCTATATTCACTAAAAGTCTTAGCCATATTTTCACTCCAAAATTCAAGACTCAAAACCCTCATCCGAAACTAAGGATTCTCTTCAAGCTTCAAGCCTCCATCTTCAGTCTTCACCCTAAACTTCTCCAAAGCTAAGGTATGTGGTGTTGAACCATCGTCCTTTCACTCATGGTGCCTAAGCCTCCTTTTTACTAACATTGCATGATTTAAAGTTGATTTTATATATGGGTCTTGTATATTAAAAAATTTACTGCACAATAATTTTAGTTCATGAAAGTATGGTTGTTTTAGCATGTCCTGAGCTCTAAATCTTTGATCTAATGTTGGATTTGATGAGGGTTGTAATGTGAATATTTTTAGGATGTTACAAGGTGTTGATTAATGGTTTTACAACAGATTTTCTTGAATGATTTCATCTTTAAATTGCATGGTCTTTTAACCCCATTATACTACCCAAGTGTTTGATAAAATGTCCGGCTAGGGTTTCTTGTGGAATTGAAGGTGCAAAGCTTAAGATATGATATGATTGACTATATGATGATGAAATGAGATTACATATATGATGAATTTTATATGAGGTGTTGTATTAGACCATTCCCAATCTGGGAGCCTAGTTGAGGGGTCAATATCTCAATCACTAGGGTGATTGGTGCTATCATCACTAACCTAGTTGAGGGTTTAATATCTCAACCACTAGGGTGATGAGTTCTATCATCACTAACCTTGATGAGGGGTTAATATCTCACACACTAGGATGATGGGTGCTATCATCACTAACCTTGATTAAGTGTTAATAGCTCGCATACTAGGGTGATGCGAGCTATTATTACTAACCTTGATGAGTGGTTAATACCTCACACAATAGGGTGATGGGTGCTTTCATCACTAACCTTGATGAGGGGTTTGTACCTCACACACTAGGGTGAAGGGTGCTATCATCAGTAACCTACCAAGGGGTTTATACCTTGGAAATCTAGCTTGGTCTATTCTTCACATATCATATCTTATATGAGCATGAATTATTTAAGTATGTTTTACTCTAGCATTGATCATACATGCCATCTTGTTATAATATGCCTATTGTTATGCATTTTGATTATGATGTCTATTTCTTGTTGCATTACATCCCACATACTTAGTACATTCAAACATAATAACACATACACTTGCCTACATGATATCACTATGTAGGAATCGGAGCCCAAGTTGATCATCCTATTCCTCCACATGGCTAATCGGTGCTATTTCAAGCTAGTTGGTGAGTCCTCCATTTTGGGGACCTTGTTCTATGGTTTCCTCTTTCTTTGTATTGAGATAATCTATTTTATGTACTATTTTGACTATCCATCTTTATTCCAACTTCCTCTGTGTTGTCAAGGATCTACACACGCATAATGTTATAGTTATAGGGTGCCACCCGTAGCCAACCCCTATATGCTTTCTGATTTTCCTCTGATTTTTTTGCGGCTTCTTCATAACAAAGAGTCTATCTATTTATTTAGAGGTTTTTATTGGACAAGTTATGCATATATGGTATTAGCTATGACACCTTGTTTCTTAATGATGATATTTTGCTAGCTATCCCTTAGTCCCTTTGCCTATCATGCTTACTTTATGTCTTTTATTTGCTTCTGCGACCAATGATGTGTAATGACAAGTTAAGAGGCTTGACTAGGGTTCCTTCGGGTTCCCTATTCGCCGTGTCATGTCTAGTCTCTAGGTTTGGGTCGCGAGAATGATGGAAAGTGGGACTAAAGTAATTGGTCCTCTCTTTGCCTATAAATACTAAAGGATACTGCACTTTCCATCAACAGTCATTCTGAAAGAAATTAGTATAAGGTCAAGAAAGAGAAAAAACTAATATCTTGTAAAGAAGAAGAAAAAGACTTTCACTCAAGCAATCGACTCAAGATCTCATGGCCAATTTTGGTATGTTTTCTTGTCTAAACTAATGTGTAATGTGAATTTTATATAATTCTACGATCTTGAATTATTGATAGGATTTCATGTTAGATTATTTATGTTTGACAGTCTAAATCATGGTAAATCATTACATTTTACTCCATCACCTTTACCCAATTGACTTACAATTTAATCATAATTATACTAACAATTCTAAAATAAATTTAATTTTTATATACTAATAATCCAATTTTTTAGTATATTTAGGTATCAACTAAAAGATAATTATAGTTAGTCGTTTTTTAAGATAAGTGACAACAAAGATGAAAAATAAAGTAAATTACCTACTAAAATGCACTATATAGGAGGAGCTAGAGTTTTAATTAGGGGTTTGTCCAAACTTAATGATGTTGATGTAAGCCTTCTATTTTTTAAAAAAAATTATTTAATATGTGAAATTTCATCAAAAGGCTAAAAGTTTGAATAAATAATTTTTAAATCATGAATTCAAATCTAGTTATTATTGGGCTAAAAGTTTGAATACATAATTTTTAAATCATGAATTCAAATCTAGTTATTATTGGGTGTACAAGTTAAATTCTTTTAAAATTATAATGGTATTGACTTTTCTCATCTCAATGAAATTAATGCCCCATGATGTAAATGAACAACAACAACATACCCAGTAAAATCCCACAAGTGGGGTCTGGGCCATGATGTAAATGAACATATAAAAAAATATAATGAACATTATTAAAAGGTTATGGAGCACACAAGCACCAATTTTATCATCAATGCCTTGGTCATAAGTTGAAAATTTTACATATAAAATAACATTAAAAATTTAAAAACTTGAATTTTTAGAATTATATAATTCCTTTTCAGTCATTGAAGGTTTAGCTTATTAGTAATGCAAAGTTTAGATTGAACATATTCGAAGAAATTCTCAACCTTGATTGAAATAATTTGTAGATTTTGAACAACTATAGTACCTGAATCTAATAAAATAGTAATATATTTGATCTATGTACGTGCGCTACACATAAAAATACAAATATTTCTTTTTGACTTGCACATATATACTAGTTATAATTGGAAAAAGGGTAAAAAATATTACCCTTAAGCTATGTGAAATGAACATATATATTATTTAATTTCACATATACTTAATAAAAACTGATAAGAAAATTTGCACGCCCTTTGCTGAATTCCGAACTCCACTGTTGATTGGAGGTAAAATTGTAACAACCCATCTTTAGATAGAAGTCCCACATCGCAAAGCACAGGAGAGATGTTGGGTATATAAGTAGACAGGATTTACCTTCTAGTGACATGTTTTAAAGCCATGTGGATCTAGGTCCAAAGCGAACAATATCACCAGCCGACTCGATCATTACAAAAATGCTCTATAATAAAAGGCTCTATTTTTAGGGCTTGAAACCCTTGAGGTTAAAACTCTACTAATCAAAGATGATTGAAAAATGGGAGGTGACTCTAGTTGTTGATTTCTAGTTGAATTTGGTGATTATTTTTTATTCATATCTTTTCAAAGCTGGTTGGTACCCTTTATTTGGATGGTTATTACTTGTTGTAAAGTGTGAATTAAGAAAGTGTGAGTGATTATAAAATATTCTAGGAAAGGTAAAAGTAAATCAAAAAACATTAAGAAAGAGGTGATCAAACTTGATTTTACACAACGTTAATAGTTAAGTTTATTAATGACATACATATTATCCAAAATGAGAAGGTTTGAAAATTGAATATCAAGGCAAAGTGTTAATAAAGAGTCGAGTGTTATCACACCACATGTGAAAGAGTTAGAGGCACAATCTCTTATTTTTTCTCTTTGCACTTTTCATAGTAGTCCTAAAATTTTAGATATGAAATTATTTTGATATTTTGAATGTTTTGGTATAGAATTTGCTAGAAAAAAATTATACGTTTATGCTGCATTGAATTTCAAAGAATAAGCAAAAAGATGAAGTAACAAAAAAAAAAGAGTAATTGAATTTTTTTTCCTCCAAATGCATTTCTATTGACGTATTTGAACACACTTTGATGCATTGTATAAGTTGCCAACTTCTTCAGCATTTTAAGAATTGGCAGCCATCTTTTTATAGTAACTTAAATTTTAAAGGAGTTGGGAGTGTAATTTATATGGTAGGCCATGAGATAGCTATACATAGCTTAGTAGTTAGAATTTTTTAAAAGCTGATTTATTGTTCAGAAGGATAAAATGTATATCCTCAATAACCACATTTTAGGAGATAGTAATGCAACCAAGGGGCTATTTTGACATATTTGCGGATGAATGTTCTTAAGGCCGGGGGGGGGGGGGGACTATAAGACCCCAGGTTTCTTGTCTTCTAGGATATATATATAGGGTGGCATGTTTTATAAGCCATATATGTTTTTGGTTAGAGCCTAAGGATAATAAGACTGTCAATAAGTAGTTATATCAAGTACTTAAAGTTTTAAGTCAAAGGATCCCCTAGATACACATTCGGGATTAATGAAATGGCCCGAGAGGCACCATACCCTTTTTGAAAGGTTTTAAATTACGTTTCACTTTTTGGATGGGGCTAAAACTGTATAATTTGCTAATAATAGATTTTTAAAGGTATTTTAATAGCACAAAGGTCATATGTTAAGTTTTGGGATTAAGAAAGTTGCAAGGTAAAGCTTAGCCAAAGTTACTGTAAGCTTCTTTAAGAAATCCTTCTTAAATTTGGGTAAAATGTATCAGGCCATATCTCCCAAAATATAAGGATCTAGAGGGGCCATGACCTATCAAATTGAAGGTATACAGGTTTAGTTTGCAATGCACACAATCGCGCATCTATCTGACTTCAAAATAAAAAGTTATGACAGTATTGTGACTGACCGAGCAGGAAACTGGGTCATGGGCCAGGTCGGGTCAAGTCCACCTAGATGTCAGATAATTTGACCTTTTAAAGCTCAAAACAGTTCCATTTTTGTTCCAAATAGTAGAGAAATTGAAGATAAACCTCTCAGAAGGTCCCTAAGCTATTTAGGTAAGTTCTTTGCGTTTTTACTGTTAAAATTCGCTTGCATACCTAGAAATATGTGCCTTACGCTTTGCAATTATTTTCCCCTCCTATTACCTGTGTTTGGGGCTATTTTTAGACTATAATAAAGGTGGTTTTCTTTCTAGTTATTCTTGGTTTGCAGCTGGGGTGTACAGGTAATAATCTTGGAGCACTTTTACGATCATTTTTACGAAGTTTTAAGGATGTCTCCTCGCATAAATGATATATGGAGAATCTGGTCATTTATGCTCAATTATGGAGTTTGTAGATGTGTGTAAGCTACTTATGTATAGTGAATGTGAAGCTTAGGACATAACTCTCGTGATGAAACTTTGGGCATTTGGATGTCTATTGGAAAGGTATGTTAAGGCTAAGCTCCGTCCCTTCTTTTAGCACAAAATCCAGGAAATTCCCAAAATGTCAAATGTGATATTTTACTATTCTATTATTAGAAATACCTTCTATAAAAGTCATTAGGATTGTAGCTGAATTATTTTCACGATGGTACTAGGTTGATATTCTGAAACACCCCAAATGTGCTTCGAAAATGCCCATAATCGTAATTTCCATATATCTCAAAATCCGTGTGTGATATCAAAAATTCGACTTCATATTTTTGATCAGAGGAAAATATTGAGTGGAAAATGGGTAAAACCCAGATTTTGAAAGATCCATAGCGAAAAATAAATTTCGCTAATTTATGATCTCCATAGTGCATCCGCGCCCTGGCAGTGACACTCCAAGGGCGTGGAGTAGTATAATTTTTGGTGTGTGTTTGGTCCGCGTTGCGGGCTGGAAGTGGACCAGTACAAGTTTTTCCTTAATTTTTCCTGTGCCAGCCAAGGGTCTTGGCATTGAGGTCATAGCCTCATGCCCACTTATGCGTAAAAACACTCATACATAGCCATCTTTCAATTCTATATCACTCAAAACCCTCAAGAAACCTCTCCAAGACTTAACTAAATATCTCATTCAAATTTAAAGAATTTCAAGCCTAACTTGGGAACTCAAGGAATCTCTTCAAGCTCTAGTTTCCTTCAAGCCCAACTCAAGGAAATCCAAGTTTGAGGTATGTGGGTTTCATCTATTGGGTCCTTTCACCCATAGAGCCCAATCTTCCTTTTTATGAAAACTGAATGTTTTCAAGTTGTATCATCTATGAGTATCTATTATTGTGGATAATGATTATAAATTATTTTGGGGTTTTATGAAATGTTGATTGATTAGTCATGTCTATCTATTTCAACTTATTATATGAATTGGTTTAGTCTATTGAGACTATGCATGTTTTGAGCTATGAAACTATGAGTTATTATAAGATTTGCTGATGGATGTCAAGGTACCCTACATGAGTGTTTTACTATATATTGGTGGGTTGATTTGTATTTAGTTTTCTCATATTATTTCACTCTTGAATTGCATGATTTTGAATAAGCATTATGAACCCACCAAGTGTTTGATAAAATGTCAAGATAAGAATTCAAAAGTTATTGATGATCTATTACATGATTTCTGAGTCAAGTGACTTTATGATGATTAAAGGCTTGCATGTATGTATTGAATTCATGAAAAGTAACTATGATACTGCAAGTATACCACCCCTTTTTGGGGGGGACATGCCTCAATCACCTTCTTGGGGGGTGACATGCCCAATCACCTTGTTGAGGGGTGACATACCTCAATCACCTTGTTGGGAGGTGACATGCCCCAATCACCTTACAAGGGGGTAACGTGCTTTGGACTCCAAGTAGTAGTTGCTAAGTCTATGTCATTTATGGTATCTTCCCAAACATGTTATATGTACTATTGGAAGGACCCCAAAGTGTTCGGAATCGTAATTTCCATATATCTTAAAATCTATGCATGATATCAAAACTCCTACTTCATATTCTAGTTAAGGGGGAAATATTGAGTAGGAAATTGGTCTAACCCAAATTTTAGAGAAAACAAATCATAATTTCAATTTTCCAAGAGAGCCTTTTCCAGTGAAGATTCGCGCGACGCGCCAAGGGCGCGCCATAGTGCATTTTAGTGCCCAATTTTATTAGTTCGGTCCAAGGCTTTTGGGTCTTGGGCCTAAGTATTCTCATACATGAAAATACCTATACTTAGACATATTTTGCTGTCATATCATACAAGACATTCCCCAATACTCTCTCTAACACTTAGACAAATATTTCACCCAATTCAAGTGTCCCAAACTCACTTCTGGATCTCAAGAAACTCATTAGAGCTTCAAGCTCTCATTCAAATCTAAGTAAAGATTATGTATACCATTTAATACTATCATGGATCCCCTATATCAAGCCAAGTCCAAAGGAATTTTTGTTGGCTAAGTTTTGTACAAGTACTAGTAGGAGTTTCAACTTTAAATAAGCATATCTCTTAGCATACAAAGAACTAGGTGGCCCATGAACTATCAAATTAATGCTCTTTGAATTATCTTTCTAACGCACTTTTGTCACCTTATTTAGAGTATGGATGAAGAAATTATACCCATTTTCGTAGAAGTCGTATGTGCAAGGGTATATACAGGTTTTTTTCAAATTTAGATTCATTAATGGCATTCCATAAATTTAGTTATTTCTATTGGTCTTTTGGTGATTCCTATGCTATATTAACACTTCCTAAAGACCTAAACCCTATTCCTAAAGATCAAATTAACTCCTCCCACTTGGAATACACTCTCAAATTCTCTCAAGAGCCTCTATTAAAACCCCAATACAAATTTAAGGAAACTCAAGAGCAAGTTTTGGATTTCAAGACCCACTTTCAAACTTCAAGTCATTCACAACTCAATTTCAGAAATACAAGGTTAAAGGTATGTGGGTTTCATTTATGGGTACCTTTCACCCATGAAGCCCAATCTTCCATTTCTATGAAAATTACATGTTTTCAAGTTGTGTTGCTTATGAGTATTATTCGTTAGAGATTATGATCACATACTGTATTGGGATTTCATGAAAGTTTTATTGAAAAGATATAATTACTCAATTTTAAGTCTATACAATGAGATGATTTACCTATTATGATTATGCATGTTTTAAGCTTTAGAAATGTGATATCTCTTGGTATTTGATGAGGGGTTTCAATGAATTTTGCAAGATGGTATTACCAAGTATTGGTGGGTTATTTTACTTCAATATTTCTTGTGTGATTTCACTCTTGAATTGTATGATTTAATACTAGCATGACACACTACCAAGTGCTTGATAAAATGTCCGGTAATGATTTCTTGAGGAATTGAAGGTCCAATGCATGTCTTATGCGTTGAATAACTTTATGATGATGAAAGGAATGTATGTATATGATATTCTCCTATATAGTGTTGGAAAGTGACCATGCCCTACTCGGGGTTATGCGCTGGGTAATCGGGTTGAGCGGATTGTACCTCAATCACAATGAGTGGTAGGGTGCGGCGATCCACTAACCATCTCGAGGGGTTTGTACCTTGATAATCGGGTTGAGGGATTTGTACCTCAATCACCATGGGTGGTAGGGTGCGGCGATCCACCAACCAATCAAGGGGTTTTTACCTTGATAACCAATTGAGGGGTTTGTACCTCAATCACTATGGGTGGTAGGGTGAGATGATCCACCAATCAAATGATGATGTTATCTTCTTACACATGTATTATATTCTATGTAAGCATGATTTACTCCAAGCATCTTCCATGCATACCATATTGCTATATGCTTATTCATTGCTTGTATTATGTATTTTGATTATGATGTTTATCTCTTGTTGGATTGCATCCTACATACTTATTACATTCAAATGTACTAAAGCATACTCTATGCCTACGTAATATTACCATGTAGGAATTGGAGCTCCTATTAATTCTCCTCCACGTGGCTAGACAGATTGTTCAAGTTAGCTTTTGGTGAGTCCTCAAGTCCGGGGACAGTATCTATCTTCTCTCATGCTTATGTTTAGACTATATCTTGTATATTTGGATTACTTATTGTCTTTAGTATGAGGGTGAGTCTGGTTGCTTGTATTGGTCCCCGCTATGTTCTATGTTTAGAGGTGTTGTTGGAAAAATATGTGATGATGCTATAAGCTTGACTTTCTTTAACTCTCTTGATGTTCTTATGAAATGAAGGTTTCCCTTAGTCCTTATGCCCTTATTTCTATTCTTTTATTTTTGTTTAATTGCTTCCGTGACCAAGGATGTGTAATGATATGTTAAGAGGCTTGCTTGGATTTTCGAGTTCCCCTTGTGCCGTGTCACATCTAGACCCTAGTTTGGGTCGTGAAAAACTTGGTATCAGAGCATTAGGTTGTTAATGGTCCTTAGATTCAAACACACCACGTCGATTAGAGTTATATTCATCGTTGTGAAGCGCGCCACAACTATGAATGGGAGGGTATGAGGCATTTTAGGAAATATTTCCCTTTTTCTTGATCTATGTCGTGCAATATAGTTAAGTCCCCTAAGGCTTATTTGTTAATTTATTCTTTGCATTTCAAAATATGTCTCAAGCTACTCAGGACGGGGATATATCGAATGCGGAGGTTCGCAAAGCTCTATGGGTAATGACCAAAATGGTGACAAAGCCGACGACTTAACTCAATCAACAAGTGAGTGCCCTCGAGACTTCAAATGGTAAAATGAGGAGTAGTGTGGCCAAGAGGGCCCATTTTGGGGATAAGTTCCAAAGTCCCAAAGATAGAAGTGATGCTAGGAGCCCAACATGTGGTATGATTCATAGAGGCCCATGTTGAAAGGATACCAATGCTTGTTTTGGTTGTGGTGAAGTGGGGCATAAGAAGAGTGATTTCCCTCGTAAATGCAATAAGAGTAAAGGAGGTGATGGTTGAATGACTAATCCCAAGTGTTAAAGGGTGGAATGAACCATGCTCGCCCATGCTTGAGGAAGACCAATGCTTGCTATAGATGTAGTGAAGTGGGTCACAAGCTAGTTGTTTGTCCATATGCTTGAAGGAGGTGTAAGGGTGGTCGACATTTAGAACAAGGTGGTCATGTTGATCAAGGGGCTCAAGGAGGGGATGAGGCACCCGATGTTGTTACTGGTATGCCGAAATTTCCTTTGCCTTTGATGTGTATGCATTGATGGGCCCGGATTCCACTATCTCTTTCATTATTTTTTCTTGTTGCTAGTGGGCTTCAAGTGTGCCCCGAGTTGTTATGTGGACATTTGGAGTCTGCCCTTTTTTTGTTGAGTATATTGTTGCTAGAAAGATCATAGATGTTGATCCATGCTCATATTGCATTAGGCCTTGCCTTGTGGCCTGTTGGGGTTGATGTGGTGGATTTGATGTCATGCTAGGGATAAAATAGTTTCTTGCATGTGGTGTCTCCTTTGATTGTAGGACCTGTAGAGTTGGATTATGATTTCTTAATAAACCCGTCCTTGAGTGGGGCTTGTAAAGTGGTTGTGATGGGGTAAGTTTATTTCTTATCTTAAGGTACAATTGATCTCTAAAGGTTGCATTTATCATCTTGTAAGAATTAGGGGTGTTGAACCTAAGTTATTTCTATTGAGCTAATTCTGCTGATCAATGGGTTAGTGAAAGTCCTTCTCAATACTTTGAATTTGGGGTAGTACCTTTTGGTTTGACTTATGCACTAGTTATGTCTATGGACTCATCAATAGGGTCTTTAGTCCCTACCTTGTTATGTTTGTGGTGGTCCCTAGTGATGAAGTATTGATTCAACCTTTAGCATGTGAACCATTTGGGGGTAGTGTTGCAATCTTGGGGAAAGAGAAGTTGCATGCTAAGTATGAGAAGTGCGATTTTTGGTTGAAGGAGGTTACCTTTTTAGGTCATGTAGTATCAGGGGATGGTAGTAAGGTGGATCCTAAGGAGACGGATGTGACCAGAAATTGGCCTAGACCTTTGACTTCCTCGGACATTAGAAGATTCTTGGGCTTAGTGGGTTACTACCTTAGGTTGGTGAACAAGATCTCTTCTACTGCTTCTCTGATGACTAAGATGACTCAAAGAAGGCTAAGTTTCTGTGGACAGAAGAGGTGAAAGGAGTTCCCAAAGCTTGAAGGATAAGCTTATCTCTGCTCCTATGTTGTCTTTACTTGATAGGTTCGAAGGGTTTGTAAGCTTATCTCTGCTCCTATGTTGTCTTTACTTGATAGGTTCGAAGGGTTTGTAGTGTATTGTGATGTCTCCCCGATTAGTTTGGGTGGTTTGTTGATACAAAATGGTTAGGTGGGAGCCTATGCTTTTATGTAATTTGAGATCTATGAGAACGATTATCCTATTTATGAGCTTGAGTTGGCTGCCGTGGTATTTGCTTTGAAAATTTGATGTCATTGTTTGTATGGGGTGCATGTTGATGTGTTTTCCTATAACAAGAGTCTCCAATGTGTGTTCACCCTAAGGATCTTAGCATGAGTCAAAGAATGAGCTTAGACCTTCTTAAGGATTATGATATAAGTGTGCATTTCCATCCCGGTAATACTAATGTTGTGGTCGGTGCTTTGAGTGGGGTGTCCATGGGTAGGCTAGTTCATAGTTATGGTGGTAGCATGGAGGTTACTAGGTAGGCCCATTGGTTAGCTAGGTTGAGGGTTAAGTTGGAAGAGGTTGACTATGGTGGCATTGTGGTTATTGGTAGTTCAAAGATCTTCCTTGGTTGATGAGGTAGAAGCAAAGCAATTGATTCCACCTTGTTAGAATTGGAGACTTTGGTGAGCGTTGGCAAGGTAGAGGTTTTCTCCCAAGGGGGAGATGGTGCCCTTATGTACCAAGGTAGATTGTGTGCCTAGTCTTGATGACTTGAGAAAGAGGGTTCTTGATGAGACTAATAGTAGGTATCATTTTAGAATTAGTATGGCTCCTTATGAGGCTCCATATGGTAGATTTTATATGTCCCCGGTTGGGTAGTTTGAAGTGGGGGAAATGTCTTTGTTGGGTCCGAATTTGATTATGTAGGACATGGAGAAGGTGAGGTTGATTTGTAAAAGGATGAAGCAGCCCAAAGTCGTCAAAAGTCCTATTCCGATAAGAGGAGAAGGGAACTTGAATTTAAGGATGGTGATTGCATTTATTTGAAGGTCTCACCAATGAAGGGTGTGGATCATTTTGGTAAGAAGGTAATTGAGTTTATGGTTTTTGGATCCTTAGAGTGTTGAGGAGGATAAGTTGGTTTAGGAGAAGGTCCTGGTGGAGGTATTGGTTGGAAGGGTGGAAAAATTAACTAACAAGGATGTGGTGTTCGTCAAGGCCCTTTGGAAGAATAGTGAAGTTGAAAGTGTCTCTTGGGGAGTCGAAGCGCCATGGAGGAGCAATATCCATATCTCTTTCGTTCTATTCAAGATTATGATAACACGTGAAGTCCTTTTATGATTCCACATCTTATGTTTCAGCCCCTATGTCATTGCATGCATTCATGTTTATGTTGACAAGTTCATGATGATTTTAACGCTTATGTTGAGATTTTGAAATTGCTGTATGTGTATTGTTGCATTCTTATTGGCCTGATTTCTTCATGATTACCCTTCTCTTATATCTTTCTTTCACATACAGAGACAAATGTTCCCATGGGGAAGTTATTGAAACGACCCCAAAAAGTTGCCGAAAATGTGCCTCAGAAGTGCCCGGAATCGTAATTTCCATATATCTCAAAATCGGGGCGTGATATCGAAAATCTGACTTTACATTCTTGTTTAAGGGCAATGTTAAGTAGGAAATGAGTCTAATCCTGACTTTAGAGTAAACGAATCACAATTTCAATTTTCCAAGTAAGCATTTCCAGTGAAGATTTGCGCCCCAGGGACGCGCCATAGTGTATTTTAATGCCCAGTTTTATTAGTTCAGTCCAAGGCTTTTGGGTCTTAGGACTATGTCTTCCCATAAATGAAAATACCTATACTTAGTCATATTTCACTTTCATATCATACAAGACATTTCCCAATACTCTCTCAAATGCTTGGACAAATATTTCAACCAATTCAAGTGTCCCAAACTGACTTCCGAGTCTCAAAAAACTCATTCAAGCTTCAATCTCTCATTCCAATCTAAGTAAATCTTATTTACGTGATTTAAAACCATCGTTGGTCCCCTACATCAAGCCAAGTTCAAAGGAATTTTCGTGGGCTAAGTTTTGTACAAGTACTTGTAGGAGGGTCTACTTTAAAGGGGCATATCTCTTAGCACGCAAAGAATTGGGTGACCCACAACCTACCAAATTAAAGCTCTTTGAATTAGATTTCCAACACACTTGGTGTCACCTTATTTTAGAGTTCATATGAAGAAGTTATACCCATTTTTGTAGAACTCGTATGTCCAGGGGTATATACGGATTTTTGCCAAAATTCGTTTCATTAATGGCATTATGTAAATTTAGTCATTTCTATTGGACTTTTCGGGATTCCTATGCTATATTAACACTTCCTAAAGACCTAAACCCTATTCCTAAAGATCAAATTCAATCATTCCAATTGGACTACACTCAAATTCTTTTAAGAGCCTCCATCAAAACCCCAATACAAATTCAAGGAAACTCAAGAGAAAGTTTTGGATTCCAAGATCCACTTCCAAACTTCAAGTATTTCAAAACTCAATTTCAAGAAATTCAAGGTCTAAGGTATGTGATTTTCAATCATGGGTACCTTTCACCCATGAAGCCCATTCTTCTATCTCTATGAAAATTACATGTTTTCAAATTGTGTTGCTTATGGGTATTATTCGTTAGAGAGTATGATCATATACTATATAGTGATTTTATGAAAGTTTGGTTGAAAATACGTGATAACTCATTTTTAAGTCTATACTATGTGATGATTTACCTTTTATGATTATGCATGTTTTAAGATTTAGAACCGTGATATCTCTGGGGATTTGATGAAGGGTTTTAATGTAATTTGCAAGATAGCATTACCAAGTATTGGTGGGCTTTTTTACTTCAAGTTTTCTTGCATGATTTCACTTGAATTGCATGGTTTTATATTTGTATGACACACCTACCAAGTGTTTGATAAAATGTCCGGTTATGATTTTTTGAGGAATTGAAGGTCCAATGCATGTCTTATGAGTTGAATGACTTTATGATGATGAAAGGACATATGTATGTGCTATTGTCCTATATAGTGTTGGAAAGTGACCATGCCCTTTTCGGGGGTTATGCTTTGGGTAACTGGGTTGAGGGGTTCGTACCTCAATCACCATGAGTAGTAGGCGCGATGATCCATTAATCATGTCGAGGGGTTTGTACCTTGATAACTGGGTTGTGGGGTATGTACCTCAATCACCATGGGTAATACGGTGTGATGATCCACCAACCAATCAAAGTGTTTGTTCCTTGATAACCAATTGAGGGGTTTGTACCTCAATCACCAAGGGTGATAAGGTGAGACGATCCACCAATCAAATTATGATGGTCTTTTCTTACATATGTATTATGTTCTATGTAAGCATGATTTACTCCAAGCATCTTCTATGCATGCCATATTGCTATACGCTTATTTATTCACTATGTTATGCATTTTGATTATGTTGCTTATCTCTTGTTGGATTGCATCCTACATACTTAGCACATTCAAACATACTAATGCATACTCTATGCTTACATTATATTACCATGTAGGAATCGGAGCTCCTATTGATTCTCTTCCATGTGGCTAGATGGATTGTTCAAGTTAGCTTTCGGTGAGTCCTCAAGTCCAGGGATAATATCTATTTTCTCTCATGCTTATGTTTAGACTATACCTTGTATATTTAGATTACCTATTGCCATTAGTATGAGGGTGATCCCGGTTGCTTGTCTTGGCCCTCGCAAAGTTCTATGTTTAGAGGTGTTGTTGGACAAGTATCTAATGATGCTATAAGCTTGACATTCTTTAACTCTCATGATGTTTTTATGAAATAAAGGTTTTCCCTTAGTCCCTATGTCCTTATTTATATTCTTTTATTTTTGTTTAATTGCTTCCGCGACCAAGGATATGTAATGAAATATTAAGAGGCTTGCTTGTGGTTCTTTCGGGTTCCCCTTGCGCCATGTCACTTCTAGGCCCTAGTTTTGATTGAGACAACTATGTAAGTTGCATGATTTACAAGAATTTTTTATGTCAAGCATTGATCATGCATGCCATATTGAAATTATACCTACCCATTACTTAGGATTATGTATTTTGACTATATTGGTTTATGTCTTGTTGCATTGCATCCTACATACTTAGTACATTCAAACATACTAGTGCATACTTTATGCCTACATCATATTACCATGTAGGGACCGAAGCACCTTTTGATCATCCTCTTTGTGGCTAGTTTGGTGCTTTGGAGATAAGCTTTGGTGAGTTCTCAAGTCCGAGGATGCTATCTATGTTACTCTTGCTATTTGATATTTCTTTATGTTGAACACTTGTTACTATGAGGGTGAGCCGGGAATGTGTCTTAGCCCCTGCTCCGTTCCATGTTAGAGGTGCTGTTGGATATTACAATGTATTAATGCTATGAGCTTGACTCTTTACGTCTTTATGAATATCAAGCTTTCCCTTAGTCCCACTTCCCATTCAATTAAATGTCTCGTTGTAGTTTACTTTGCTTTCGTGACCAAGGATGTGTGATTGATATGCTAAGAGGCTTATTCGGGTCCCTTCGTGTTCCCATTCACCGTGTCACGTCTAGGCCCTAAGCTTGGGTCGTGACAAACTTGGTATCAGAGCACTAGGTTGTTAATGGTCCTCGGAATCCAACACACCACGTCGATCATGGTCTTATTCATGGTTATGAAGTGCGCCACAACTATGAATCTGAGGCTATGAGGCATTTTAGGAAATGTTTCACTTCTTCATGGTCTATATCATGCTTTAGATGTAAGTGTAAGGCTTTTCCCCTAATGAATGCTCTTTGCTCTTCTAGATAATGACAATTCCAAGAGGGAGATATAGGAGAGCCCGTACACCTAAGGAGCAACCGGCCCCTCCTACTCCTCAAGCTCCTTAAGGTGGAGGGATAGCCTAAGATGAATTCCAGGATGCTATTACCTTGTTGGCTTGTGCTATGACCAACCAATTCACCAAGGGGCCCAAGTTCCTCATGCTTCCACTTCGGTTTCTAGGGTGAGGGATTTCACTAGAATGAACCCACTGGAGTTCCATGGATCCAAACTAGAAGAGGATTCCCAAGAGTTCATCGATGAGGTGTACAAAGTGCTATCTATCATGGGGTCAATTTGGAGGAAAAGGCAGAGTTGGCGGCCTACCAACTCTAAGGGGTGGCTCTAATTTGGTTTACACAATGGACTTTGAAAAGGAGAGATGATGATACTATTCCTTGGGAGGAGTTCATAGCTGCATTCCTCAACTGGTTCTTTCCTATCGAGCTAAGGGAGGCTAAAATGATGGAGTTTATGAACCTTGAGCAAGGCTCAATGAGTGTGAGAGAGTATACCCTCAAGTTCAACCAACTCTCCAGGTATGTTCCACAATTGGTTCCCGAGCCAAGATCAAGGATAAACAAATTTGCGTTGAGAGTGTCCGACTTGGTTAATAAGGAGTGTCGTACCACCACATTACTAGGTGATATGGATTTGTACCGCCTTATGACATACGTCAAATAATTAGAGGGGAAAATGCTTAGAAAAAGACGAAGTTGTGAGTCCAAGGGGGCTCATTTTGAAGGTGGATTCCAAAGTTCCAAGGGTGGTCAGTTTTGTCACGCCCCAAAGTCCCGTAGGGCGGACCGACACTCGTTGCCGATAAGGCTCAGGAGAACCAACCTGTAACTATATGCGTTCTATACATATTATAAGGGGTTTCTACCTTTA